>PVLC010050078.1:0-10213 GCA_004027655.1 Graphiurus murinus | reverse complement strand
AAAAAAAAAAAAAAAAAGTCATATTTATCACATGCTCACCATAAGCCAAGCCGTCTCCTAAGTCTCTATAACACTGTACAATTTAATTCTCCAATAGCCCTTTGAGGTGGCTATTTATCCCCTTCCATATTCATAAAACTGAGGCTAAGTGAGTTGAACTAATTTGCCCAAGGTTGTTAACTGATAAGTAGCAAATTCAAGACTCAAAGTCAAGTTCATCTGACTCCAAGACTTTTCTCTCTCTCTCTCTTTTTATTTTTATTTATTTATTTTGTTTTAGTGTGTGTGTGTGTGTGTGTGTGTGTGTGTGTGTGTGTGTGTGTGTGGTGTTGGGGGTTGAACTCAGGGCTCACACATGCTAGGCAAGCCCCACACCACAGAGCTATGCATCCAGCCCAAGGCTTCTTTTTTAAAGCACTGACTCTGAGGCTTCCTGCTTCCCCTACCTGGAGAGGTAACTCAATTCCTAGGGGACGGAGGAGCTGGTTGGTCCAGGGACCTGCTGTGATGATCAAGCTCTTGGCTTGGTAGCTCCCGGAGGTGGTGTTTACCACGACTGGGATCCCGGGTCTTATCGCCATCACCTTCTCACCGTCATGCACTTTGCCTCCTTGCTGTCGAATTGCATCCTGAAAGGGTAGAATGGAGAAAGGTGAATTAGTTGTGTTTGTGGTTCATCCTGGTGGACGAAGAGCCTGCCACTTAGGGCAGACAAGAGAGTGCAGAGTCTAGACCTCCTCTCCAAGATGACAAGGTCATCGAGTGTATAAAAATGCCCTGCCCCAGGCTGGGCATGGTGGCACACACTTGTAATCTCAGCATTTGGGAGGCCAAGACAAGAGGATCACGGTTCAAGGCCAGCCTCAGAAACTTAGCAAAACCCTCAGCAACTGTCAAGACCCTGTTTGAAAGTAAAAAATAAAATAGGGCTAGGGATGTAGCTCAGTGGTAGAATACCCCCGGTTTCAATCCCCAGTACCAAAACAAACAAAAAATTCTTGCCCCAAGCTAGGCACTATGGTGCATACTTGTAATTCCAGCACTTGGGAGGCTGAGACAGGAGGATCGCAGGTTCGAAATCAGCCTTAGCAATTTAGCAAGACCCTCAGTGACTTAGACCCTATTTCAAAATAAAAAATAAAATAGGGCTGGGAATGTAGCTCAGAGGTAGAATGCCCCTGAGTTCAATCCCCAGACACACACACACACACACACACACACACACACACACACACACACCCCACAAATGCCCTACCCCAAAGTCAAGATCAAAGCCAACAGGGCAAAGGCCTTCACTCAGAGGGGGAGATGGGGTGGGATCAAGGATGCTCAAGCAAGGAGCTATTTTGCCCCAGTGTCACCTGGAGGACTCTGAGAGCCTTGTCTGCATAGAGCACTCCTCCGGACTTGTCCAAGACCCCTACTTCTCCCCCAGTGAACTGAATATTTGGGAAATGTTGCTTCAGTTCTTCTGATGAAAGACACTGGTGCTCTATCCCCTGCCTGGACAGAGTGGCCTGGATGGTCTTTAGTTCTGGATTCTCCTTCATCCCCAGCAGCAGTAGTTCAGTCTGTCTGTTAAAAAGAAAGAAAGAAAAGGCCTTCTGAGTGAAGGTATGCACCAGGGCCCTGGGCCATTTGCTCTTGTTCTTCAGCGAGCGAGGGTCCCAGGTTGAGGGGAGTCTTGGCCTCACATTCAGAGAACAGGGGAAGCCACACCAGCTTTGGTCTTAGAGTCCAGGTGTTCTCCAGATGGTCTCCAGCCCCATCCCAAATGTGCCCTTGGCTCTCACTATTGGTTTGCTTGTCCCTGCATCCTGCCCTTGCAAGCAGAAATCCTAAGTCCTTTTTCATCTTCCACACGTTGCATGTAGTCAGTGTTCAATCAGTTTGATAAGATTTCCTCCATTCCCTGACCCGTTTATTACGTTGATCCCTCTTTTCTGCATCCACCTACCCCACTCTTCCTTCTCCCTTTCCTTCCCTTCCTCTCTCCCTCCCTCCTTCTCTCTCTATTTCTTTCATTTATTGTGATCCTGAGGATTGAATCCAGCTGCATTCTACCTCTGAACTTTACCCTCAACCCTTTATTTTTTTTAATTTTTTTTTTTTTTTTTTTGCGGTACCGGGGATTGAACTCAGGGGCATTCTACCTCCGAGCTATACCCCCAGCCCTATTTTTTATTCTTTATTTTGAAACCGAGTCTCACTAAGTTGCGGAGGGCCTCACTAGGTAGCTGAGGCTGGCCTCGAACCCGGATCCTCTGGCCTCAGCCTCCCGAATGCTGGGATTACAAGCGTGCGCCACCACGCCCGGCTTATTTTTTTAAATTTTTAAACAAGGTCTTGCTAAGTCACCGAGGCTGGTCTCAAATCTGTGATCCTTCTATCTCAGCCTCCCAAGTGTTGGGATTACAGGCAAGCTCCACTATGCCTAGCTCCCTTACCCTTTTTTCATCATATAACATTCTGTCTCTTCGTGTGTGTGTGTGTGTGTGTGTGTGTGTCTGTCTGTCTGTCTGTCTCTCAGTTCCTCCTCAGAGGCTGCTTGTTTTGTGGAAAGGGTCATAAATCTGATGATCCAACTGTGCTTCTAGCCCTGGCATCACATTGGTATGACCTTGATCTGGTGACTCACCTCTCTGAGCCCAGATTCCTGCTCTATAACACACGATTGTTGGATCATTGGTGGTTCCACACCAGGGTGGTACCTCCTTCTACCCAGGGACAGGTGGAAATGGCCTGGGCCATATTTGTAATTGTCACAGTGTCTGGGGTTGCCACTCACACTTAGTGGACAGGGGTCAGGGATGCTTAGCCTGTGATACTATTAAGATCCCACTCCAAATGCCAGTGGCACTTTGGTGCACAAACCCCAGTAGATGGTCTCTTAGGGTGATTTTTCCTATACCACCCTCTATCTTTCTTGCTCTGTAAGGGTGTGAAAGCAGTTTTTCTTGAACGCTTTCTGCCTCTCTGTCACAAGAGACTAGAGTTCCCTTTTTTGGGGGGTGGGGTGGGGGAGGTGTCTAAACAAGAGAAGGGTCTTTCTGGTCCTGGGACCATTCCCCTGGTCCCTCTTGCTTCCAGGAGCCTCCCTGGCCAGCAGCATTCTGGTACATCCCCTAGGTGCTGCATATAAAGCTTGTAATAGCCTATAATGGAGTCTCATGGATATTACATGGTTCCAAATCCCACATTATCTGGTTGGGGGGATTAAAGAGAAGATTGGGAGGGGGTAGGGACACAGCAGGCCCGGGGGCCGGTGTCAGTACACAGAGCCGCGCAGCGTGCCCAATCCATTTGCTATGGCCCCCGCCTACCCGGCATTCACCACTGGTGAGATAGCAACGCCAGCTCCTGCCTCTTCAGAACTCAGCAGAGGAAAGACGCTGTAGAAATACCCACCAGCCAGGACACAGCCTCTTTTCTATGGCTCCCAAAAGGACTTCGGATTGGTTCTCAGGTAATGAAACTTGCCTAGTAAACTTCTTGGCCAACAAAATAATTAAGAAGCCACCCAGGTAGGTGGGAGTGCAGCTCTGGTAGAACACTCGCCTAGCATGTGTGAGGCCCTGGGTCCTGTCTCCCCACTGAAAGAAGAAGTTACCCAGCTGGAGGGCACTGCAATTTAGCAGAGACCTTGTTTCAAAATAAAAAATAAAAAGGGCTGGGGATGCAGCTCAGTGGTAGAGTGCTCCTAGATTTAATCTTTAGTGCTGAGAAGAAAAAAAAAAAAAAAAAAAAAAAGTTGCCCAGGTAGGTTTGTTTTGTTTTTACAGTGCTGAGACCAAACCCAGGGACTCTTGCATCCTAATAAGTGTTCTACCTCTACTGAGCTATACCCCCAACCCTAGGTGTATGCTCACAAGCCTTTTTTTTTTTTTTTTTTTTTTTTGGTACTGGGGGTTGAACCTAGGGGGATTCTACCTCCAAGTTCCACCCCCAATTTTTTTCATTTTTTTTCTGAAACAGGGTCTCGCTAGGTTGGTGAGTCTTGCTATGTTGCTGAGGCTGTCTTTGTACCTGTGATCCTTCTGTTTCATCCTCTCAAGTATTGGGATGAATAGCATGCCCCTGCACCACCACACCAGACTTTTGAGCCTTTTTTACCTGATGGGGTCCTGGCTGGGTAGCACTCTGGGAAAGACCTGGTTTATACCAAACCTATTCAGACATAATGTCAGATCTCTGGCCTGGACACCCCACAGCAGCATATTCTAACCCCTGCCCGCCATATAGCAGCCTTAGTCTCTCCTATACTCTGAGATTTGCTTTGCTTTTTCTACCTTTCCCTTCCTTCTTTCCTTGAAATAAGAACTCTTACAGGGATGTACTGTATGGGAAAAATGAACTCATGCCAAGACAATGGGCAAATCTGTCGAATTATGAAATTCTGAGTGATGTTCTAATTCCCAAGCTGTCCTGCGGTGGACGAAGGGGGAGCTCCCCATCCCTAGGAGTAATCAGTGAGCTGATTCTGCCGGTGAATGTAATTGTGCCGATTGTAATCATTTTGCTCCAGCTCTCTGCCCCTGTGGCATTTATTTCTTAGCCCAGATATTGATCTAACAGTGGGAAATTTTCCATCTGAATTTGTGATGCCGGACCCTCCCCTGGTCCGAAGACACGTTTGGGAAATTCTCATTTTCCGTGGATCACAGCTGAGCTATTTGGCCTGAGGGAAACCGTGCGCTGCTGGAGAAATGCCTTGGATTGGAGAAAGATTTTTGACCATTATGAGCAAATCGGAAATAAATGTAAAACACTGCCTGGAAATGCAAAGGCCTGTCATTATGGGAGATAGGTGAGAGGCTCCTATGGGAAATGCTCAGAGAATTGGAAATCAGTCAGTCAAAACCAGGATCGGAGAACGGGCCTTTCCCCCCCAGTATGAAGACAGATGACTTCCATGGGCAGATTGAAAATCATTTAAGTGCTTATTTTCTTAATGGCTTTTCCTAGATCCCAATAAATAGACTGCTAATTCTTTTTTTTTTTTTTTTTTTTGGTGGTACTGGGGATTGAACCCAGAGGCATTCTACCTTCGAGCTACATCCCCAGCCCAATTTTTTTATTCTTCATTTTGAAACAGGGTCTCACTAAGTTGCGGAGGGCCTCATTAAGTAGTTGAGGCTGGTTGCGAACCCGGATCCTTTCGGTCTCAATCTCGCAAGTACTGGGATTACAAGCGTGTGCCACCATGCCTGGCTTAGACTGCTAATTCTACATCAGTTTCTCACCCCTGTGCTTCAGGGTTTCCTCTCCTCTTTTTAGACCCAGGCTACAAAGTTTGGGAAGAAGAGAGAGAAGAGACAAGGATATCTGCAGGAAGAAAAAATGACCAAGAAATGACTGGTCAAGGGTAGCACAGAAAAGAGAGTTTGAAGCCAGCACAGAAGTGCCAGGGAACCCTAGAAAATTTGCAGCTCCCACCTCCCAGAATGCCCATCGGCTGTGTTAGGAGCCAGTTTGATCCAGCGCCAGGAAGAGGTCATTGAAGATTCCTCCCAAGTGCCTTGTTGACTCCTCTGTGGTCCAACAAATGTCTACGATGGGATTTAGGGAGCTGGTGATGGGGATTTTCACCAGTTACTAGAGTGGGTCAGGGATCGCGATGGAGCTGGAAGGAACCGGGAGGGGAGACAGCTCTCCCTGCACCTGCCACCCCCCACCCTGGCCCCAGCCTTTCCCTGGCTGTGTTGAAAGTGCCAGGCAAGCCAGCTCTGAGTCACCTTGGGGAAGGGACTCGTAATGGCTGCTGTCTTTGTTGGTTTTGGAGGAGCTCTCTGCGTTTCATCTCCCGCTCAGTGGGCCGATGTGGAATTGGTTAACAAAGACTGCTCCAGGGAGGGGACGTGGCTGACAAGCCAGACACTTCGCAGACACAGGAAGCAGCAGCTGTGGAGGGGGCCACCAGGTTCTGCCAGCAGCTGTACTGCCTACGGCTGTGATCTTGTCTGATATTGTCAGCGAAGCAGGGGCAGCCCGGGTCAGGAGCTGGATAGTAGGACTCAAAGGGAGAAGGCGGGGCAGGAGAGAGACAGGGCGCAGATCTGGGCTTTGCTGTGGGTATGGCCTCCTGGCTGTACGCATCACAAACGATACAGACCTGTGATCTGACACATGTGTGTTGTCTGTTCCCAGAATATATGCAAATATTCTGAGCCCACCCATGTTTAGTTTGTGGCTGTCACAGGAAGCAGCAGAACAGAATAAAAGGCATTTGGACAACCACTTTAACCATCAACTCCTGAAGTTTTTTTAAAAAATCATCATTGAATTACATTAATTTTACTTTTTATGATTTTGTTTTGTTTTGCGGTACTGGGGATTGAGCCCAGGGGTGCACTACCACCAACCTATATCCCCAGCCCTTTTTATTTTTTATTTTGAGACAAGGTCTGGCTAAGTTGTTTAGGCTAGCTTCAAACTTATGATCAAGCCGCGCGTGGTGGCGCACGCTTGTAATCCCAGCATTGGGAGGCTGAGACGAGGATCTAGGTTCTCGGCCAGCCTCAGCTACTTAATGAGGCACTCCGCAACTTATCGAGACCCTGTTTCAAAATAAAGAATAAAAAATAGGGCTGGGGGTATAGCTCAAAGGTAGAACGCCCCTGAGTTCAATCCCCAGTACCACAAAATAAATAAATGAATGAATGAATGAATGAATGAATAAGTAAATCAATCAATAAATAAAAATTTTTAAAAAGTAAACCAAGGCCCAGCAAACTACCACCCAGGGATCAAAACTGACTTTCTGCCTGTTTTTATCTGACCCACAAGCCAAGATAATTTTTATATTTTTAAATGGTTGATTAAAAAAAATCAAAAGAGCTGGGCATGGTGGTACACACTTGTAATCCCAGTACTTGGGAGGCTGAGACTGGAGGATCCAGATTCATGGTCAGCCTCAGCTACTTAGTGAGACCCTCCACAACTCAGTGAGACCCTGTTTCATAATAAAGAATAAAATAGGGCTGGGGATGTAGCTCGGAGATAGAATGCCCCTGGGTTCAATCCCCAGTACCGCAAAAAAAAAAAAAAAAAAAAAAAATCAAAAGAAGAATAACATTTTATGACACAAGAAAGTTATATGAAATTCAAATTTAACTGTCCAGAAATAAAGTTTTATTGGAACACATCCAGCTTCATTCATTTCCATCTTGCCTGCGGCTGCTTTCACACTGCAGTGGCAGAAATGGATAGTTGCACCAGAGACCATATGGCCAGAAAAGTCTACAATAGTTACTCTGTGGCCTTGACAAAAAAAGTTTGCTGACCCCTGATCTAGACTAAGAGTTTAGTAATTCTGTGATTTACATTAATACATCAACTTTCTGGGGATTGAACCCAGGGGCATTTATGCCAGCCATGATGGTTATACCTGTAGCCCCAGTTACTCAGTAGGCTGAGGCAGGAGGATCCCTTGAACCCAGGAGGTCAACGCCAGCCTGGGCAACAAAACAGGTCCCATTTTTTAAAAAAAAGATAAAGTCAGAGCGGGGCTCAGTGGCATTTTCCTGTAATCCCAGTAATTGGGAGGCTGAGACAGGAGGATCACAGTTTCAAGGCCAATGTCAGCAATTTAGCAAGATATTATTTCAAAATAAAAAATTAAAAAGGCTGGTGGTATAACTCAGAAGTTGAATTGGGTTCAACTCCCAATACCAAAATAATAATAAAATTAAAAAATAAAGTCAGGAGCCTGGTGTAGTGGTGCACACTTGTAACCCCAGTACTTGGGAGGCTGAAACCGGAGGATCCGGGTTCATGGCCAGCCTCAGCTACTTAGTGAAGCCCTCCACAACTTAGTGAGACCCTGTTTCAAAATAAAGAATAAAAAATAGGACTGAGGGTGTAGCTCGGAGGTAGAATACCCCTGAGTTCAATCCCCAGTACCACCAAAAAAAAAGTCAGAAGCAGGACATGGTGGCACACACTTGTAATCCTAGTACTTGGGAGGCTGAGATAGGAGAATCGCAGGTTCAAGGACAGCTTCAACAAGTAGTGAGACTTCATCAACCTAGCAAGACTCTATTTCAAAATAAAAATAAAATAGGGCTGTAGTTTGGAGGTAGAATGCCCCTGGGTTCAATTCCCAGTACTACACACACATTTGAATGGAACCCAAATTAAAGCCCAAAATTCATTTATGTCTCATATACGCCGTATACACATAGCCTAAAATTAATTTTATATATTTTAGTGGTGGCCACAGAGAGGTAAAAAAAACATTCCCAAGAGCCGGGAGTGGTGGCATACTCGGGAAGTGGTGGTACACGCTTGTAATCCCAGTACTTGGGAGGCTGAGACTGGAGGATCCAAGTTCACAGCCAGCCTCAGCTACTTAGTGAGGCCCTCAGCAACTACCGAGACCCTGTTTCAAAATAAAGAAAAAAAAAAAAGGGCTGGGGGTGTAGCTTGGAGGCAGAATACCTCTGGGTTCAATCCCCAGTACCAAAAAAAAAAAAAAAAAGAAAAAATCCCAAGGTCACACACAGAACTGGTAAAACCTAGAGCACAAAGTCAACCCCAAACTGTCAGATTCTGGAATTGTCTCCCTCTGAAAGACTCCAGACATTCCTGGGTTGCCTCGCCATCGGCTGGGAAGTAGTGTGCCCTCCAAGGCCTCGGGCACTTCTAGTACAAGATACTCAGCAGTATTCACAGACAGCTGCCAGAGAAGGGTCCCTCTGCCAGGCCACCCCTTAGCGAGATAGATCCTTTATTTGGGTGCTGGGTGCATTAGCTGCCTCTGAATAAATCCTTAATTAGTTGCCCTGGCTGAATTTGCATAATGTATTTCACTTTGTTCTTAAGTTAATGGTGTTTTTGCAACAGAACAGTAACCTCTTCGTTCCTGGCCATTAAAATAACTGCTGCCCCGTGGGGTAGGGCTGAGGTTATGTAAAGGAAGTTCAGCTAGAAGTCACAGAGGAGGTGGGAGGGGAGGAGAAGGAGGCTGAAGTCCCCATTGCACCACAGGTGTTCTGCTTGCTCCTCCACCCCCAGGGGTGTTTCAAAGGCTAGTGAAGCCAGGTGTGGTGGCTCACTCTTGTAATCCCAGTACTTGGGAGGCTGAGACAGGAGGATCGAAGGATAGTAGCAGGTTCGAAGCCAGTCTTAGGAATTTATGGAGGCCCACCACAATTTAGTGAGACTCTGTTTCAAAATAAAATAAAATAGGGCTGGAGGTGTATCTTGGAGATAGAATGCCCCTGGGTTCATCCCCAGTACCAGGAAAAAAAAAAAAGCTAGTGAAGCCCATGTGGTGGCACACACCTGTAATCCCAGTACTTGGAGGCTGAGACCAGAAGATTACAGGTTCACGGCTAGCCTCAACAACATAGCGAAACCCTGTTTTAAAACAAAAAAAATAAAAAGGGCTGGGGTGTAGCTCAGAGGTAGAATGCTCCTGGGTTCAATCCCCAATACCACAAAATAACAACAACAAAAAGTCAGTGAGAGGGGAGTCCTAAGGGTTAGAAAAAGGTGTAGGGGCAGCAGGAAAATAGCTTCAAGCTCACTCCCTGGCAAGCAGTCTGTCCTGGGGAGCACCCCTATTCTGTTCCAGTAGAGATAATATTGCAAGAGACTGGAATGGAAGGTGTAGCTCAGTGATAGAGTGCTTGCCTAGCATGCATGGGCACTAGGTTCAATCCCCAAGACCACAAAAAGAAAGAGAAAAGAAAATGGACTTACAGGGTCTCCATGGGAGAGTGAGAACCCAGCATGAAAAGTTAGGATACGACAGGGTGTGGTGGCACACACTTGTAATCCCAGTTCTTGGAAAGCTGAAACCGGAGGATCCGGGTTCATGGCCAGCCTCAGCTACTTAGTGAGGCCCTCCACAACTTAGTGAGACCCTGTTTCAAAATAAAGAATAAAAAATAGGGCTGGGGTTGTAGCTCGAAGGTAGAATGCTCCTGGGTTCAATCCTCGGTACCGCAAAAAAAAAAAAAAAAAAGTTAGGATACTAGTAGGGATATAAAGGATCAACCTTGGCCCTAAAGAAGGCCCCACAGAGTTGGAGATACAAGCTCTAGAAGTTCTGGGTATCATTCCCCCCTCCTCCACCTTGGATCCCAGGGTCTAACCCAGCCCTGGAACTCAGAGGCTGGCAGGAGCCAGCTGGACCTGTGGGGTGACAATGACAGTGCCCAGAATGCTTCCATATGACTGCACTTACCTCCAGTCTTGCACCCCCCCC
>PVLC010050077.1:0-10229 GCA_004027655.1 Graphiurus murinus | reverse complement strand
CAGTACTGGGAGTTGAACTCAGGGGCATTCTACCTCCGAGCTATACCCCCAGCCCTATTTTTTATTCTTTATTTTGAAACCAAGTCTCACTAAGTTGCGGAGTGTCTCACTAGGTAGCTGAGGCTGGCCGCGAACCCGGATCCTCCGGTCTCAGCCTCCCGAATGCTGGGATTACAAGCGTGCGCCACCACGCCCGGCTGAGACTCCAGTATTCTTAAGAAACTAACTTCTATTATTTAAACCACCCAGTCAGTAAGACTTTGCTGTGGTAGGTTAAGTACACTAATACATCTGGAACAAAATACTTTGATTTCAACACAATCTACTTCAATTCATATGACATATATTTCTCTCTCTCTTTTTTTTTACTCTGTAAGATACACTTGCTATAACATTTTGTCTACATTTGACTTAAGTGGCAGTTTAGAGATGTGTAAATATTGATTCTTATGATGGAACTTAAACTGAACTTTTTTTTTTATTTCTTTTTTCTTGAAATTATTTCACTTAAAATATGAGTGGCTCTTTTTGTGTGTGTTACTAGGTATTATATTCAAAGACATCTACCTCCGATCTATACTCCCAGTCCCATGTTTTATTTTTATTTTGAAACAGGGTCTTACTAGCTTGATGAGAGTCTCACTACTGTTGAGGCTGTCCTCAAACCTGTGATTCTCCTGTCTCAGCCTCCCAAATACTGGAATTACAAACATGTGCCACCACATCTGGCTTAAAAGTATGGCATTTTGAGATGTAAAAGTAAAGAAAGCTTGACAGAGATGTTTTAAGAAAGTAATATGGAAAGGATTAAATTGGTGTTATAGATTACTTATTAGTCAAAAAATAATTTATCAGTACTGTGTAATTCAAAGCAAGGCTATATATATGCAAAGATGGAATTACACTCCAATGAACTAAGAAGATTAAAATGAATTGTATATTGACTTAGCTTTTATGTGTATGTTCTCTATGAATATTTAAGATGGATAAACGATAAGTGGTTATATCTCAAAATCAGGATAGTCTTACACAGGAATATACTAGAGTAGGCCAAATTAGAGCCTTCCTAAAATACTGGGCCTTGAAAACATGGGAAAACTAAACCTTTAAAGCTTATCTACTTTCTAGAAGTTTTAAATAGATTGTTTTGCATTAAAATCATACACCATACCTAGTCTTCATTTTGTAATATTTCATTTTATAACTAAACTCTCCATTTTTCTTGTGAATTATGAAGCATTAATTATATAAACCTCTGAGTCTATTATTTAAACCACCCAGTCAGGAGGGCTTATTATATAGATTTGTCCATGTAAGGTATAGCTTAATAAGAAAATAGAACTTAATCTTTCACACACACACTCTTATGATTTCACAATATGAAGTTTTATTTGAACCCCTCCCATAATAGAACATCTCTCTTGATTTGCAGTTTTGGAATTCCTTTCATAATGTTCAGTCTTAGCCCTTAGTGTCATTGTTACTCCTTTGGGGTACCTGCTCAAAGAATTTTGTGTGCACTGAAAAGATTGCATGTCAATATAATATATCTAAAGCATATTTTCTGAATTAGATGTAATTTTCCAACTCTTAAAGGTATGGCTGTAAGAAATGAAAAGGACCTAATTTTATTTTATTTTTTTCCCTTTCAACACTACATCCTGTTTTGTGTTATATATGTATGATGATTAAATTACCAGAGATGGAAATATCACTGTAACTTATTTATATAGCCTACAAATACTTAGGCAAATCTTAAAGCATACTGAATTGAAGGACATAAATTTTATCTTTAAACATCTCTAAAAACATTGAGATTATTATTCCTTCTTTGAGAACCAGTAATTTTATTAAACCAAGTGTAAAAGATGTATGAAAGTGTCATATATATTTTAATGGATACAGTAAAAAAGATATTTTGTTTTCTATTATGATTTATAAATAGTTATTCTTGTGGATAGGTAAGTAATTGCATTTATAAATAATGTATTCGAATTAATTGCAGCTGGAATTGGTAGTGGTATTTAATTTTGTATGCCTTTAAAGTTTCACAGGCTACCTGCAAGTCATTTATACCTAACAAATTCTGTCATACCCTGTCACTATTGAAATTGGACAAAGGAGATATAAAGGTTTATTTAGTTTAAAGCTTAAGTGAAGTGACTTCTAGATTATGTCTTTTGGTTTTATGATCTTATCCTTTCCAAGTGGGAAAAGTGTAAGATAGCAATATCACTAATTCTCATAATTAAAATTTTCTTACTACTGAATACCCTTTAACAAAAGAAATACATTAACAATTATAGGTACTCACAAAGGATTTTAGAAATGATAAAAGGGCCAGCTGGAAAACTCCTGTTTTTAATCTTCCAGAGAGAAACTGTACTCTTTCATTTCTGTTGTACTAGAGTATAAGAAATCAATGACAGGTACATCTCTCTTTGGAATAACTTTTATAATCTTCTCTCAAAAAAAAGTCTCTATTCTTGGCATGCCACCCACAGTTCACTGACTTTGAACTAGTCATGTTCAATCCCCAGTCCAGTGAGGCTGTTTTAGCTCTCTCTGGTGGAAGAATCCCCTGAGACTTCTTTGCTGAGATATTTCCAGTTGCTCTTCTCATAATAAAGATGACTTTTTAGAGGCCAGCCATGTTACTCATCAAATGAAGTTCAGGACTGAATTACTTTCTCTTTAAACATTTTAAAGGTCATTTCAGTTTACTAGTGTATATATTAAAAAGTAAAGAGTATTGTCTACAAATTGATTCTTTTATCCATGTGATTTATTTTTTTAGCATCCTCATAAAATCACCTTTTATTTTATCATTGCTTTTACAAATGACAGAATTCTCATTCAGAGAATATCTGGACTTTCAGTCCTGATTAATTAGAAACACAATTGGTTCCATTTTTTTTTTATTATTTAGCTATCTTAAATTAATAGTTTATTAACAAAATAAATAAAATATTTTAAATTTGAAGAATGTGCATTTTTCTTGCCACTATCAAAAACTGCAGGGTTCTAGTTTACTTAATTTTTGTATTTCACTAATTAATAAATTCAATAAATATTTATTGAATCCCTACTGAGACCAAACTCTATATGATGTATTTATCATAAGTAAGTATTGAAAAGAATAATGAGCTTGTGCACTCATTACCTATTGATGTGAGGATAAAAAGGAAAAACATAAAAATAATTCACTATATAATATATTCCAAGATGAACCATGCTACAGAAACTAAAACATGATAAGGGATTTGGAGATGGCATGAGAGAGTTTGCTTCTTGTTTTATTTTTTTTCCTCTTAATTTTACAAAGCAAAGAGAGAAATGAAGGGAAAGGAGACACTATGGCACAGTGTTTCAAGTAGAAGGAAGAGTGGGAATGCTTTGAAACATGAACATCCAGCATATTTGAATAGGAAGTAGAGCAAAATGGCAAGGATAGTATGGATGATGCACTCAGTTTTGACTGGGACTTGGATTGTTGAGAAAGCTGAAGACCACATGTAAAACAAACAATTGAGGCAAGGAAGGCATGTTCCAGATCCAGACAGTCCAAAGAAAAACCCAGAAGCATAGGGAAGGTGATTCATGCCATTGTTCATTGGTGGCAAGCTGAGTATTGGAGGCTTTTTCACACAACAGAAATTCCTGGTGCAGTTACATAACAATAAGCACAAAGGTGGCTACAGCTCATAAGCAGAGTTAGGATGAGGCAATATGGCAGGTCACAAGGATGAGCTAAGTTATTTCTATACAACAGTGACTTCTGCTGGAGGGGTGTGAGGAAGCCTAATTGACACCATGGTCTGATTGTCTCCACACCATGTGAACGTCAAAGGCTGTATTCTGAATGGGACCAGTAGCCACTGGGGGGTTTATAACAAATCAGAGACTTGATCTCACGGACACACAAAAATTCACTTTGGCTGCTGTGCTTCAAAAAGACTGTCTGAGGCCAGAAACAAAAGCAGGGACAAAAGGCTGGTGCCTTGAGGAATGGTTGCAGTGCAGGAGGTGTTGGACATTTTCAGTTTCTATGTATATTTGTAAGAAAAAAAATGACTAAGTGAAGTCAATTTTGCTGATTATTAGATGTGAGACCTAAGTGAAATATTTTAAAAGTGAATCAAGATTTTTATTATTTTTTATTTTGTTTGATGGACTAGAATGAAGGAATTTGATGAAGGGGAAGAATTTGCATGGGTAGAATAGTTCTAGAAGAATAATCCACAGTTCTCTTTTGAACATTTCCCATTTGAGATGTTCCCAGTAAAGATATCAAGTAAACAACTATATATAGCTTTATAAGCTTAGAGAACAAATAAGAGTTGGAAATATAGATTTAGGAGTTATCAGTACATCCATGGCAATTGAAATTCTGAATCCAGAAGAAATCAATGATATGAGGGAAAAAAGATGAAGAGTTCAAAAAATAATCCATATAGTATTCAAAATTTAAGAAGATGGTGAGAATTCGGATTGACAAATGAGAAAAAAAGTATGACTAGTGTTAAGGGAAAAGAATTATAATATGTTATGTTCATAAACCAAGTGAACAAAAACCCTTTTGAAAATGAAGATGCTTCTGTTTTGGCGTGATAGAATGAAAATTGGACTATATGTCAGTAATGTTTCTCTCAAAAAAAAAAAACATAAAATCCTATGAATTACAAGAAAAACATGATCTGGATTCCTATAGAAACTGCAAAATGTCTGACCAATATGCCTCAATACTGTCAAGGTTATCAAGGTCAAAGAAAATCTGAAATCTGCCAGTCAGGATTGCTTAGGGAGACATGCTGACTAAATGTAATGTATAACTCTTAATGGGACTCTTTGGGACTTAAGAGATTAGGTAGCAAAAAATGTGGATTAATAATGGGCTTTAGTTAATGACAATATATCACTATTGGTTTATGAATAATACAAATGTAATATGTTAATAACAGGTAATTTGGTAGTATTCTTTATACTTCTTTCATAGTTTTTTTTCTCAAAGTCTGAAGCAATCTGAAAGTAAAATTTTCCTTAAGATACTTTTAAATGTTTTTACTAAGATCTTTCAAAATGTTAACTTTCTCTAATTTCTGCTTTGCTAAGATTTTTAATAAGAATATGTGATGAGTTATTATATACTTTTTCATATATTGATGTAATCAATCTGCTTTCTCTTTCAATCTGATAAGTAGAAAGTAAATTACATTAATATATTTTGTGAATTTAAGCATCTTTATGATCATGATAATATTGAACAGACTGCAGTTTAAAAAAATCTCAATGACTTGAAAATCAGTTTTATATCTCTTTTGAGCTACATGTTTATCTAAGTGGATAAATGAATATCATGGGATATTCTCATCTGTGTTATCCTCACAGAAAGGATACAAATTAAGAAACTTTTATTAGATAATATTATTGGCCACTATGAAAACAGAAGTAAATATGATCAAAGCCTGTATGTTTCAGAAAGATATTTTCTGTTGGGTCTTTCCTTTTGCCATGTAAAATGTATCTCTTAGCTTCTCCAGTGAACTTTTAATTTCAGATGTTATATTATTGCATTTGGGAAGTTCTGTTTGGCTTGGCTTTCATTATGTTTAGGGTTTTCATTGAAGTAGTGCTGACTTCTTTTTTGGTGGGGGGGCACACCAATGAGAATTGTCATTTATTCCCAAAGTTGCCAAAATAATCACCAAAAATTCACAGAGTACAAAGGGGAACAAGAAGGCTCAAACACTGATTGAGAGGTAACAAGTTGGAGGGAGGGAGGGAAAACGGTGCGGGGAACCCAGCTGCTCCTTCCCTTCTAATGCCATGGAATGTGGTCCTCCTCTGCCCGGCTCTCCTCCTCATCCCCATGTCCAGTTTCTCTCTGCGGAGGTAGGTTGGGGAATGTGGAAAGAGGGTGTAGTTTAATGGGCCCCAGAAAGGGGAGGGCACTGGGGGGACCTCTCATTTCACATGCACTCACAACACTGATTTCGCAGGAAGTAGAAATGGGGGAAACTAGCCAGGCCTGGCCCCCCTGCTGCTCTGGATTAGTGTTGACTTTTAAAACAGAGTCTGAGAAAATGTGGAACTAGTAAGAGCTTTTAGTAGACCCAAGAAGGCAAAGTAAAGTGTGGGACAGGTGGAGGTATTTACCTCCTATGAAAAAGTCTAGAAACATCACAGCACTCACTTGGGACCTTTGAGGACTATCAAAAGAGTAAGTGGAAACTGTACCTCTGCTCGTCCTTACAAGAACTGGGATTCATCTTTGAATCATGGTGCTATTGGATTAGATTAAGATTATATGGAATTGCTGGTTCCCTAATCTTACAGCTAGTGAAAAGCAAAAATAAAACCCACTGACTAATTTAAAGTAACACAGAGTATGAAATTATACTTTTCCTCATTTGTAATGTCCAGTACATAATTTATAGTAACTAAGTATATGAAAGATAAGTTTTAGCAATCTATCAGGACTCAACAACAGAATATAGGTAAAGGCTCACAAGAAATCTGTTCAATGGTGATAAAAACACAGACTTTAACGTGATTAATATCAAGGAATTTTTTAAAGATATGCTATAGAAAACTAGAGATTATAAACAGAATGACAAAATTTTAGAACTGAATATTTTCCTTTTTCTATTAATAATTTTTCAAGTATGTTTAATCTACTACTACACCTGCCTATTAGTTTTAGCTTTACTTATTTTATTATTAAAGTCAATTACACAGATATAAAACTATCTGAACAGTTTAACAAAGAAGAATATGAACTTAATGTTAATCAAAAGAGGCAAAGAAAGAAAAAGGATTCATACATTATGATTTTATTTATATAAGTTAAAAAATAAGGAAATCAAATCTATAATTTTAGGTGCCTAGAGAGTTTTCAATTTTGGAAAACATGAGGTATAATATAGTACTTGTGAGAAGGATAAAGGTGTAAGGATTTTGAGATGACTTGGCTAATGTTTTATACATTGGCCTGATCAGTAGTTGTACTGTAGTAGTTGAAGAGGCTGTGGACTCTGTTGGTGGGTGTTATGTCAGATAGAGAATGTCCCCCGAAGGGCTCAGGGTTGATGTAGTTAAGTCATGAGGATTGTAATCTCATTGTTGTAATGGATTTATTGCAATGGATTTATCTGGTTGACAACCTATGCAGGTAGGAGGTGGCTGGAAAGGTAGGTTCCTGTTTGTTTTTGGCTTTTTGCTGTTTAATATAGTTATTCCAACTATCCTTTTCTGATTACATTGCAATGACAACTTTGTTGAAAATCAATTCACCACAGACTTGAAAGTATATTTCTGAATTTCATTTGGTTTCAGCAATATGTTCTCTTTTTTTTTTCCATCCTTATGTGAAAAATATAGTATCTTGGTTACTGAAATACATATTAATGTCAGACAATATTATTTTTGAATTTCTTTTAGGAATTACAATATATTGTTAATATATTGTTAATCAGTGGACTTATGGTTGGCATACAGGAAAAGTTCTGATATTTTAAGATTAATTTTGCATCCAGACACTTTGTTGAATTTGTTGATCAGTTCTATAAGTTTTTTGGCTGACACTGTTGGGTCTTCTAAGTATAGTATTATGTCATCTGCAAAAAGGGATAGTTTTAGTTCTTCTTTCTCTATTTTTACCCCTTTGATTTCCTTCTCTTGCCTTATTGCTCTGGCTAGAGTCTCAATTAGTATGTTGAACAGAAGAGGTGATAATGGACATCCTTGTCTTGTTCCATTTTCAGTGGGAACTCCTGTAGTTTTTCTCCATTTAGTATGATATAGGCTGTGTGCCTATTTCATTGGTGTCTGAAGTTTTGAGAAACCATTGAAATTTGTTTATAGCTTCCATTATTTATTTTCATTTTTATTTTTTTGGCCAAGATTTCCCATTTGTTTTCTCAGTTTTCCAACTTTCTTTCAAATCTTTGGATATATGAATAAATGTGTTTTAAAGCAGTTTTCTACAAATCCTAATGTCTGTGTCATCTTGGCATCTGTTACCTCCTTTCGGCTGAAAATTACATTTCTCTCTCTCTCTCTCTCTCTCTCTCTCTCTCTCTCTCTCTCTCTATCTATCTATCTCATCTTGAGAAAAGTTTTCATTCCATTTCTCTTGACAGTGGAATACATGTTTCTGTTTTTCTCATGTCAAGTTACCATGATTACTCACTGACACATGCCTGAATTATGCTTCTTCCATTAAAATACTTTATTATTTTCAGGTAGACAGTTGGATCATTACTATTTTCCTTCATTTTAGACTTTGTTTTGGTTGAAATTTTTCCTTTTCTTTCTTTCTTTTTTTTTTCTTATTCTGATTTGTGACTTTTATTTTTGAGTCATGATCTTTCTAGAGTATCAACTGTACCTGGGATGCTCAGCTAGTTTACATTCAAGTGAGGTCAGACTGAAATGCTCCCTAGCATGGAGCAATCTCTGGTGTCTGCATTCAATATTATTAATCATCCAGTAGCTGCTCCTTGCTATACCTCAAAGTCTCAGGGTATGCATGCATAGTTCTGTCTTTACCTATGGAACTGAGAGAACACTGTGTCATTTTTGGTCTCAATACATTGTCTTGGGAATTAAATGAGATAGTTTCCAAAATATAGGAGTCATACATTGAAAAATTTTAATGGAGAAAATAAGAAAAAATTATTTTTGTTTACACAGACATACAATTAGAGGCTGAAATCAAATGACTAAAATTGTTCCAAAGAGTAGAAAAACACAGAATCCTACTTTTGGCAAAATATGGATTCTTTTAGGAAAATAATTCCATAATAATACCTAATTAACTTGTGGCTAAAAATAATGGGTTTCTTCCCATCCATTCTACCTTTTCTCCCTCTTCTGGTGGGTCCCACTTAGTAAATTGTTTGGGTTGCCTCAGGATATAAAATCTGTCAAGAACATTATTGAGACATGGGGGAAGGTTGGTAGAATCTCTTCCGTCAGAATAGATGACAACTAATTATAGTCCAGAAACTGGAAACTCCTGGGGAAGAAGAAAAGTCTGAGTCTGCCCAGAGAAGATTGTTTGAGGCTATTTTTGATGGAACGAGTATTTATGAGTTGTATTAATAATAGATGAACTAATGCTGTATCACTAAAGTATGAAAACATTTTTACTTGGCCACTAAGAAGTTGCTGGCTTGGTGATAATAATAAAAAGAAAAATAAATATTAAATAATAAATCACTTCTTCAAAATAAACGTTTCATTCTATTCTTTAATATTCATAATGCTGTTAAACATTTTTATAACTTTTCAGGGTGGCTTTCTAAAAGAGATGAAGGAATATATTTTATTTCATTTAAGAACTGCTTTGTGATTTCTTTCTACAACTACAGTGCATTCCTTAGTGCAAACATTGTTCTCTGTGTATACACTATTATTAAGCAATTAATGTTATTTATAATAAAAACAGCACTATTAATTTGTCTTTTATTACTTACTACTTACTAATTATATAATGATCCTTGATATTTTATTACCTTTCTTGGTGAGGGAGAGAAAAGAGTTCTTGGTTTCTCTTTGACACCTACATAAAGAATTTTTCTTTCTTTTGCTTTTTTTTTTCTAAGTCTGCAGACTGAGTTGACTGGAAAAATACCAGCACTGTGGTTTGATTGAAGAGATGTTAGGTAAACTCTTGTACCCTGAAGCCTCAGGCTGACACTGGTGTCACAATGCCTGAAGTTCTACCATGTGTATCAGAGTGATTTTATTAAGTAGTGTCCCTCTCATCATTTTTTTTAAAATTTTTTATTGTAGTAATTCGTGCAATATAGCATACATCTTTGTTAAGTACGAGTTGTTAACAACATATTTGCACACAATTCTCATTTGACCCCTTCCCCAATTCCCACCCCAATCCCCTCCCCCTCAGGTTCACTTTGGTGAGTGACCTTGATATGATTGTGTAATTACATCATGTGCTTTAGGGCGTCCCTCTGCCCCCTGCGTCCACTACAATTAAATCAACTTCGTTGCTTATCGAGGATCTCTCCTTTTCATGTGGAGACCCTCCTATGCCCCATCTTCTCCCTAGCATCCACATATTAGGGAGAACATATGCTTCTTAACTCTTTGTGACTGACTAATCTCACTTAACATAATGTTTTCCAGTTGCATCCATTTCCCTGCAAAGAACATGATTTTATTCTTCTTTATGGCTGAGTAAAATTCCATTGTGTACATATCCC
>PVLC010050076.1:0-10228 GCA_004027655.1 Graphiurus murinus | reverse complement strand
AAAAAAAAAAAAAAAAAAAAAAAAAAAAAAAGGTTTTTAAAAATCAGATATCAGATTAGAGTCAGGCGTGGTGGCACACTCTTGTAATCCCAGCATTTGGGAGGCTGAGACCGGAGGATCCCAGTTCGTGGCCAGCCTCAGCTACCTAGTGAGGCACTCCGCAACTTAGTGAGACTCGGTTTCAAAATAAAAGAATAAAAAAATAGGGCTTGGGGGTATAGCTCGGAGGTAGAATGCCCCTGAGTTCAATCCCCAGTACCGCAAAAAAAAAAAAAAAAAAAAAAAAAAATCAGATTAGATCCAGGCATGGTGGCATACGCTTGTAATCCCAGTACTTGGGAGACTGAGACTGGAGGATCCGGGTTCACGGCCAGCCTCAGCGGAGGCCCTCCGCAACTTAGTGAGGCCCTATTTCAAAATAAAGAATAAAAAATAGAACTGGGGGTGTAGCTCGGAGGTAGATACCCTGAGATCAATCCCCAGTGCCTCAAAAAAAAGAAAAAAATCAGATTAGAATTAGATGTAGTGGCACATGCCTCTACTCTCAGTACTTGGGACCCTGAGACAGGAGGATCTAAGGTTTGAGGCTAGCCAGCAATTTAGTGAGACCCTATTTAAAAAAAAAGAGAGATGGGTTGGGAGTGTAACTCAGAGGTAGAATGTCCCTGGATTCAATCCCAACACCGCCCCCCAAAAATCAGATTAGAGATCAAAACTGTCTTTTTGCCACTTCTTCTGGGGAATCCAGAACAGCAGCCACAGTAGCAATTTGAGTCTGCACCCAGGACAACCCCCAGGGAAATACTGGACTGACGGAGCTCCCTGGAAGGAGTGTAGCTGGGACCCTGGTGGCCCTGGAAAGCCCTGCACATCCATCTAGTGCTGCGGGCTGGAGTGGAGGCAGTGAGAGAAGGCGTGGCCTGGGACGGGAACACATGGGAGAGCAGTGGGGACCCGCCTAGTGCTCCCTCCAGGTAAGGTCTCAGGACTGGCCACCTTGGCGGTGCCTATGTGCTTGAGTATATGTCAAGATTTTCTTCTCAAACTGGGTGTGGGGGCGCACACTTGAAATGCTAGTACTTGGGAGGCTGAAACAGGAGGATCCGGGTTCGAGGCCAGCCTCAGCTACTTAGTGAGGCCCTCTGCAACTTAGTGAGACCCCATTTCAAAATAAAGAATAAAAAACAAAACAAAAAAAGGGCTAGGGGTGTAACTTGGAAGTAGTATGTCCCTGAGTTCCATCCCCAGTACTGGAAAAAAAAAAAAAAATTCTTCTCAGCATACTTGGATTTTTTGTTTTGTTTTGTTTTCCTTTTTTTGGAACTGGGGATTGAACCCAGGGGCATTCTACCTCCAAGCTACACCCTCAGTCCTATTTTATTTTTATTTTGAAACAAGGTTGATTAGAGTCTCACTACTTACCAAGACTGGTCTTGAACCTGTGATCCTCCTGTCTCAGCCTCCCGAGTACTGGGATTACAGGCATATACTACCACGCCCCGCTTCTGGAGATTGTACATTTGAGGACCCGGATTATCTGTGAGTAATAGCCTTTCATGTATGGGTTTCAGTGAGCGTGGCCTCCCAGTCCCCAGCTCATGCGAAAGTCCACAGCTTGTTCAGCAGCGCTGTCCCTCTGCCAGGCTCTGGATAGCAGGTGACATTTTTCAGTCATCAAGTGACTTGGAAACATAGAAAAAAAGAGCATCATGCAGCGGCACTGGCACCTAACCCCAAGATCCTTCAGCTCCGGGCAACTCACTTAAACTGGACACCACCACCCATCACCCTCGCTGGGGGCTGGTTTAGGAAACAGCACCTGTCCCAGTTCTGAAATGAAGTAAGAGCTGCAGGAGGCTTCCAGAATAGGTTACCTCGCTTCTGAACAGAGATGTTAGAAAGAAAATTGTCTCTTCTTCTCATGGTAGTTGTGATGAAATAAATTCAGAAACAGCAACAAGCAACTTTCTACCACCAGCCTGAAGTGGAAGCCAACACAGGTAGAGGAGGAGGAACACAAGGCAACTGAGTCTAAGCCCTCAGCATTCCATGCCTGGACTTCCTAATTTCTGCATTTTTTTTTTCCTTTTTGAGACAGGGTCAAGCTGGACATAGTGGTGCACACCTTAAATCCCAGTATTTGGAAGGCTGAGAAAGGAAGATCGCAGTTTTGAGGCCAGCCTCAGCAATTTATCGAGGCCCTCAGCAACTTAGTAAGAAATGTTTCAAAATAAAAAATAAGTCTGGAGGTGTAGCTTAGAGGTAGAATGGCCTTAGGTTCAATTTCCAGGACCACAAGAAAGAGAGAGAAAGTCACTAAGTTGCTGAGGCTGTTGAGATGGGCAGAAAGGCATTGCTCAGATCTCCTATTGGCTGGTCCAGGTCTGCAGGGGCCAATGAGCAAGCCCCCGGAGGGGGCGGGGCTTTCGAGAAGAACTAACAGTCTGGCCCTGCCTCTGTCCACTGGGGTCTAATTTCAGATCCCAGCCTGGGAGCAAAAGGTGGTGCCCAATCCGGTGCTGGCTATGCAGACGACAGCGGAGCAGATGGCAGTGCTTCCATTCCGGTAGGGGATGCTTTTTGCACAGGTGCCTCACTGGTGCAGGCTTTCACTTCCCTCCCGCAGGACTGGGCTCCTGCAGACTCTGGGATACTAGGATTCCTGGGTTTCCCGAGCCCTGCAATGTGGCACTGGGGAGGCACTAGAGAACGCAGGGAAGAGGAGGTTTGAGGACTGCCTCACCCAGCCTCCTCCACCAACCTGCCCAGGTGAATCTCCCTTTGCAGAAATTGGGCCCCACATTCTGTGGAAATACTCTAGGCTGGAAGGTCCTTGTATTAAGCAGATTTTCCATTGCTGTGACTGAAATACCGGACACAGACAACTTAAGAGGAGGAAAGGTTTATTTGGAATCATGGTTTCAGAGGTTGAGTCCATGGTGGGCTGGCTCCGTAACAGAGCTCTCAGGGCAGCAGGATGGGGTGGTGGAGGCAACCTCTTCAGCATCTCCTCCAGCAGGCAAGAAAAAGAATGAAAACCTTGACCAGGTTATTTGACCCTGATTACCAGGAGCAAATAGAATTGCATTAATGTTAATGAAAGCAGGGAAGAATATATCCCAGTGTTGTACTTGGACCCCTCTTGATACCACTTTGGCCTATTGTGGTGACAAATGGAAGAGTACTGGATAACATAACAAGACACCATCTCAAAAAGAAAAAGAAAAAAAAAAAAGTAAAAACGTCTTTGAATGATAGCATTAAGAAAATGAAAAAGGGAGGCCAGGCATGGTGGCGCAAGTTTTTAATCCCAGTACTTGGGAGGCTGAAACAGGAGGAACACAGGTTTGAGGACAGCCTTGGGAACATAGCAAGAATCTCAGCAACCTAGTGAGACCCTGTTTCAAATTAAAAAATAAAATAGGACTGGGGGTGTGGCTCAGAGATAGAACTTCCCTGGGTTCAATCCCCAGTATCACAAAAAAGAAAAAGAAAAAGAAAAAGAAAAGGGCAAGCCACAGAGAAAATATGTAAAACATATTCATGTGACACACAAAGGGCTCATATCTAGAACAAAAAAGAGCTCCAAGAAATGTAGTGAGAGAAATGTAGACAACTCAATAGAAAAGTGGACAACGGGCACTTTACAAAAGGATAGATAAGAAAAGGTGTTCAACTTCCGTCAGAAAAGTACAAAACAAGCCAGGCGTGGTGGCGCACGCTTGTAATCCCAGTACTTGGGAGGCTGAGACAGGAGGATCTGGGTTCGCAGCCAGCTTCAGCTATTTAGTGAGGCTCTCCACAATTTAGTGAGACCCTGTTTCAAAATAAAGAATAAAAAATAGGGCTTGGGCTGTAGTTCAGAGGTAGAATGCCCCTGGGCTCAATCCCCAGTGCCACAAAAAATGAAAAGTACAAAACAAAGTCATTGTAAGATACTATTGCCCACTAGAATAAATTTTCAGATTGATAATATCAAATTTTGGCAATATGTTGAATAGAAACTCTTATATACTATTAGGAAAAAATGTATATGACAAATTAAGTTTAGAAAATATTTTGGCATCTTCTTTTAAGATTGAAAATATATTTATGTCCATATGACTCAGCACTTCTACTCCTAGGTATTTACTCCTGGTAAATACCTTTACCTAGGTATATGCCTCTACTACTCCTAGGTACATATCCTTAGTTCAAGCTGCTATAAGAAAACACCATAGACTGGGTTTTTGTTTTGTTTTTTTGGTCCTAGAGATTGAACCTAAGGGCATTACCCCTGAGCTATACCTCCAGCCCAATTTTTTTGTTTCTTTTTGAAACAGGGTCTTGCTAAATTGCTGAGGCTGGCCTCAAACCTGAGATCCTCTTGTCTCAGACTCCCAAATACTGGGATTACAGGCATGTGCCACAATAACCAGCTTAGACTGGGTGCCTTTAAAACAAATATTTATTTCTCACAGTCAGTTCTGGAGGCTGGAATGTCCAAGATCAAGGTGCCAGCAGGAGTCTGGTGAGGGTAGTCTTCTGGTTTTCTTTTTTTTTTTTTTTTTCGGTACTGGGGATTGAACTCAGGGGCATTCTACCTCTGAGCTACACCCCCAGCTTTATTTTTTATTCTTTATTTTGAAACAGGGTCTCACTAAGTTGCGGAGTGCCTCACTAGGTAGCTGAGGCTGGCCATGAACCCGGATCCTCCAGTCTCAGCCTCCCGAATGCTGGGATTACAAGCGTGCGCCACCACACCCGGCTGTCTTCTGGTTTTCTGATGGCTGTCTTCTCATTATATTCTTGTATAGCTAAATAAAAATCATCTCTCTCATATTGCTTGTTTCTTCGTGTGTGTGTGTGTGTGTGTGTGTGTGTGTGTGTGTGTGTGTATGTGGTACTAGAGATTGTACCCAGGAGCATTCTGCCTCCAAGCTACATCCCCAGCCCTATTTTATTGAAACAGAGTCTCACTAGGTTAACGAGAGTCTCACTATTTGCTGAGGCTGTCCTCGAACCTGCGATCCTCCTGTCTCTGTCTTCCAAGTACTGGGATTACAGGCCTGTGCCACCATGCCTTGCTCATGTTTTTTCTTCTAAGGGCATTACTCCCATTTATGAGGGCTCTATCTTTGTGACTTAATTAATCCCTAAAGGCCTACACCTCATACTATCACATCAAGGACTGGGATTTAAGCATATGATTGTGGCAGGGGTGGGTGAGTCACACAGACATTCAGTCCGTAACATATTCCCCTCTCCCAAGAATTATGTATGTATATGGACACTAAGACTTGTACAAGAATGATCATTATAACAGTAAAAGTAACAGCTCCTAACTAGAAACAAAATCTGACATTGGAATAGATATATGAATTGGACATATTTCTTTTTTTTTGCAGTACTGGGGATTGAACTCAGGGGCATTCTACCTCTGAGCTATACTCCCAGCCCTATTTTTTATTCCTTATTTTGAAACCGAGTCTCACTAAGTTGCGGAGTGCCTCACTAGGTAGCTGAGGCTGGCCGAGAACCTGGATCCTCCAGTCTCAGCCTCCCGAATGCTGGGATTACAAGCACCACGCCCAACTTGGACATATTTCTACAACGGAATACTATACAAGGAGGAAAATGAATGAAATCTAGCTACAAGATGCAAAATGAATGGATCTCACACACCATGCCAAATAAATGAAACCACAAACAAAAGCATACAATGTGTATATTTTTACTTATAACATTCATAAATAAAGCAAAATTTAAGTTTAGTATTTAGAAATATATGTTTAGATAAAATTACAAAGAAAAACAAGGGAGTGATTACCATTAAAATTTTTCTATTACTAAGGCAATCAAATATTTCTATATTGAGCATTATAAAACATTGATAAATCGGCACAAACACAAATCACTGGAAGATATACCAAGTTCATGGAAAAAAATGTTATTTAAATGTCCATCCTAAAGCCGGGCATGGTGGCACACGCTTGTAATCCCAACATTTGGGAGGCTGAGACCGGAGGATCCAGGTTCGCAGTCAGCCTCAGGTACCTAGTGAGGCATTCTGCAACTTAGACAGACCCTGTTTCCAAAAAAAGAATAAAAAATAGGGCTGAGGGCATAGCTTGGAGGTAGAATGCCCCGAGTTCAATCCCCAGTACCAAAATAAATAAATTAAAATTAAAATAAACAAATGTCCATCCTATTCACTGTAATCTACAGATTCATTTCAAGCCCTATCAAAATTCCAATGGCATTTTTCACAAAGGTTAAAAAAAAAAAATCCTGAAATTAGCTGGGCGTGGTGGCGCACGCTTGAAAATCCAGTACTTGGGAGGCTGAGACCGGAGGATCCGAGTTTACAGCCAGCCTCAGCTACTTAGGCCCTCCACAACTTAGTAAGACCCTGTTTCAAAATAAAGAATAAAAAATAGGGCTGGGGGTGTAACTCGGAGGTAGAATGCCCCTGGGTTCAATCCCCAGTACCACAAAAAAAAATCCTGAAATTGATAAAGAATCACAAAAGACCCTGAATAGCCAAAGCAGCCTTAAACAAAAAGAACAAAACTGTAGGCATCATATTATCTGATCTGAAGATCTACAAATCTTTAGTCATCAAAACAGCATGGCCTTAATATCAAAACAGATACATCAGCCAACTAAAAAGAATGTAGATCCTAGAAATGACATATTTAAAGTCAATTGTTAACAGGGCGTGGTGGCACATGCTTGTAATCCCAGTACTTGGGAATCTGAGACAGGAGGATTGAAGGTTTAAAGCCCGCCTCCGCAACTTAATGAGGCTCTCAGAACCTAGCAAGACCCTACTTCCAAATAAGAAGTAAAATCGGGCTGCAGGTGTAGCTTGGAGGTAGAATGCCTCTGGGTTCAATCCTCAGTGCCAAAAAATAATAAAATAAAGTCATTTGATTTTTTTTTACAAAGAAGCCAAGAACACACGGAGCCAAGCCATGATGGAGTAGGGACAGTCTCTTCAATAAGTCTTACTGAGGAAACGGAGTGTCTATACGCAAAAGAATGAAATTAGACCCTCTCTCACACCACACACAAAAATCAACTCAAAATGGATAAACGACTTAAAGGTAAACCCTAAAACTATAAAACTATTGGGAGAAAACATAGAATAAAGCTCTGTGAAGTTGGTCTGGGAAAAAAAAAATTGACATGACCCCAAAAACATGGACAACAAAGCCAAAAACTGACAAATGGAATTACATCAAACTAAAAAGCTTTAGCACAGCAAAGGAAACAATCAACAGAATAAAGAAGCAACCCACAGAGTGGAAGAATATATTTGCAGACCATACATATGAAAGGGGATAAATACCAAAAATAAATACAAAACTCAAGTCAGTAGAAAACAGCTTGACTTTAAAATGGACAAAGGACTTGAATAGACATTTCTTAAAAGAAGACATACAAATAGCCAACAGATACATGAAAATATGACTAGCAACACTACTCCACTACTCGTGAGGAGGCAGCAAGTGACGGGAAGGGGCAGAGGGACCACTGAGGCGCTGGTCGACGAGTCTCTTCTTAACCTAAGTGGTGTTAACACAGGTAGCCGAGTTGTGACAATTCATTGAGCAGGACTCTGTGTGTGTGTGTGTGTGTGTGTGTGTGTGTGTGTGTGTGTGTTGCTGGGGATTGAATCCAGGGGCATTCTACCTCCAAGCTACACCCGCAGCCCTTTTAATTTTTTTTTTTTTTTTTGAAACAGGGTCTCACTAGGTTGCTGAGAGTCTCAATACTTGCTGAAGCTGTCCTTGAATTGAAATCCTCTTATCTCAGCCTTCCAAATACTGAGATTACAGACTTGTACCCCCACACCCATTTGAACAGTACATTTATGCTTTGTGCACTTTGTTTTTTGTTGTTGTATTTGTTATGTTGTATTGTGTTATGGTATCAGAGATTGAACCCAGGAGCATTCTATCTCCGAGCTACACCCTCAGCCCTATTTTTATTTTGAAACAGGGTCTCATTAAGTTGCAGAGGGCCTCACTAAATTGCTAAGGCTGACTGCAAACCTGCCATCCTCCTATGTCAGCCTCCCCATACTAGGATTACAAGTATGCACCATCACACCTGGCTTCTTTCGTGTTCTTTTTTTTTTTTTAATACCAGGGGCATTCTACCTCAAACCTAAACCCCCAGAAAAGCTGGGCATGGTGGCGCATGCTTGTAATCCCAGCATTTGGGAGGCTGAAACCGGAGGATCCGAGTTTGCGGCCAGCCTCAGCTACCTAGTGAGGCACTCCGCAACTTAGTGAGACTCAGTTTCAAAATAAAGAATAAAAAATACGGCTGGGGGTATAGCTCGGAGGTAGAATTCCCCTGAGTTCAATCCCCAGTACCGCAAAAAATAAATAAATAAATAAATAAATAAATAAATAAATAAATAAATAAATAAAGTAAGGGCTGTGGCCGGGGGTATAGCTCAGAGGTAGAATGCCCCTGGGTTCACTGCCTAGTACCACAAAAAAGATAAATATTTAAAGGACACAGAAGCCAACGAAGAAAAATTCTCAACCTGAAAGAAATGGTCAAAGTGAGAAGAATTTGACAAGCAAAATCAAATAATTGTAGTGTTTGATTATACTCAAAAATTGTGTATATGTATATATGCATATATATGTACAATTTTTTTATATATATATCCAAAGGAAATATTCAAAATACTCAAGTTACATATATAATACATATTATAATATGCATATTATATATATTACATATGTAATATATATCCAAAGGAAAATGTGAATCCAGAACTCCACATAAATAATGAAATAAATTGGCAAGAAGCAACAACTCTTCCATATGGAAAGATTCCAATTAATAAATGTAGAAAGGCAAAAAAATAAATAAATAAGTAAAAGAAAGGCTAGGTGTGAGCCAGGCATGGTGGCACACACCTGTAATCCCAATACTTGGGAGACTGAGACAGGAGGATCACAGGTTCAAGGACAGCCTCAGCATGTAGTGAGACTCTCATGAATCTAGCAAAACTTTGTTTCAAAAAATAAAATAGGGTTGGAGGTATAACTCAAGAGGTAGAATGCCCCTGGGTTCAATCCCCAGAATTAATGAATTAATAATAATAAAATGAATTACTACTAATAATAAAAATGAATATTAATAATAATAAAATGAATTAATAATAAATAAATAGTTGTGGGTGTGGCTCAGAGGTTCATCCCTGGGTTCAATTCCCAGTTCGAAATAAATATAGAATCATGAGAACCAAGCATGGCGGTGCACACCTGTAACTTGAGAGGCTGAGTCAGGAGGATCACAGGTTCAATGACAGCCTCAGCATGTAGTAAGATTCTTATCAACCTAGCAAGAGTCTATATCAAAATAAAAATAAAATAGGGCTTGGGGTGTATCTCAGAGGTTGAATGCTCCTGGGTTCAATACCCAGTACCACAAAAAGAAAAAAAAAAGGAAAGGTTAGGAGTATTGGCACACACCTGTAATCCCAATACTTGGGAGGCTGAGATAGGAGGATCCAGGTTGGAGGCCAGCCTCAGCAACCTGGCAAGGCCTGGTTGAGAGGTCATATGACAGCATATCTCAACCATAGAGCAACGTGGCAGGACCTTTTCAAAATACCTGGGGGTGTAGCTTGGAGGTAGAATGTCCCTGGGTTTGATTCCCCAGAATCCCTACCCCAAAATAACCAGAGAAAATAGAGAAGGAATGAGAGGAAGACACCACTGGACCGCCACAGTAATCTCTGCCTCCAGCAAGATTCTGACACCACCCCCCTGCTACAGCTAGTGGGTAAAGATCCCATCATATATAATACTTACAAATGGAATTGTGTAACTTCACAGTGAAGAATGCAGGTAAGTGGTTTCTCAGCCAAGTGACCAGGTGAGCACGTTGTTGACATTGTGTGTCCCTGATGTCACTGAGAAAGGCATGTGCCATACCGGGTCTGTGCATCCTCCCCAATAACGTGAGACTTTAATCATGAGAAGACATCAGACAATCCAAACTCAGGCACATGCTACAAAATAACTGACTTCCTTCAAGAGGGTCTTAGGTCATGACCAAGGGAGGACTAGGGAGCTGTCAGAGATGAGAAGAGACTACGGAGACAGGACAACTAAATAGGATGTGGGGTCCCAAGCTGGATTCCGGAACAGAAAAACTACAATGGTGGAAACTGATGTAATACAATTTCTTAGTTTTGAAAAATATTCATTGGTTA
>PVLC010050075.1:0-10484 GCA_004027655.1 Graphiurus murinus | reverse complement strand
TTTTTTTTTGCGCTACTAGGGATGGAACCCAGGGGCATTCTACCTCCGAGCTACACCCCCAGCCCTATTTTTTATTCTTTATTTTGAAACAGGGTCTCACTAAGTTGCGGAGGGCCTCACTAAGCAGCTGAGGCCAGCCTGGAACCCGGATCCTCCAGTCTCAGCCTCTCAAATGCTGGCATTACAAGCGTGTGCCACCACGCCCTATTTTATTTTTATTTGGAAACAGGGTCTCGATAGGTTAACGGCAGTGTCAACTACTTGCTGAGGCTGTCCTTGAACCTGTGTTCCTCCTATCTCAGCCTCCCAAGTACTGGGATTACAAGCAAGCACCACCACACTTGGCTTAGTCTGAAGGCTTTAACAGTCTGTCCAGCATGCAGTAGGAGTCTAGAGGAGTGAGCCACTGATGGCCTGAAGACACTAGGGAAAGGCTCCCAGGGGAGATGACATGTGGAATAAGTCATGCTTGCTAAACAGTCTTTGCAGACAGGGTTAGCACCTTACGTGTATATAGTTTATCTAGAGGGGTAGTATTGATTATACAGTTTTAGTTTACTTCATTAAATATTTACCAATTGATCAAATGTTCTTCAGTTCTGTTACCAGAGTTCAACATTAGTGGTTATTGGTCAATTTAATGATGGTTATTTATCCTGTTGCAGGTGAATTGGTCTGGAAATGAACTTTACCTTATGACTTCCCATTTGGAGAGCACCAGAGGGCATGCTAAGGAAAGACTGAATCAGTTAAAAATTGTTTTAAAGAAAATGCAAGAGGCTCCAGAGTCAGCTACTGTTATCTTTGCAGGAGATACAAACTTGAGGGATCAAGAAGTAAGTAACAAAGTCAGTTCAGTGTTTTTGAGAGATTATTGCTATGAAAACTAATTTAGGATCCTTTGACCAAGCTTGTAAAATTGTGACCTTCAGTCACTCAAAAATGTATGCGTGGCCTTGCAAATGCAAGTCAGCAAATACTTTCTTAGCTTTTGCTGTATAACTAGGGGGCAGGAGAGACAATATAATTCAATATTGTGTAATACTGAATTGCACAATAAAGCAATGTATTTTTTGGATTTAATAAGAGGTGCATATATAAAATAATGATTAGAAGAATTTAGAAAAGATTGAATTTATTCACTTCTCTAGTTGAAAGATTTGACTGTTAGTTGCCCCACCCTGTCTTCTGAGGTTCTTTTTGTATTTTATCATCATTACTGCCCCACTCCACCCCCACCCCGGTGTTGGGATCAAACCCAGAGGCCTCATTTATGCTAGGCAGGCACTGTACCACTGAGCTATACCCCAGCCCTCAACTTTTTTTTTTTTTTAAGTTTTATTCTGCATATTTAGAAATTTGAGAATTAAGCTGAAAGAATTCACACAACTGATAAGCAGAATGTAGTGATATATTATCTTAACAAATCTTGTTGATGTGTCACAGTAATTTATCAAGCATTTTGATGAGGTCTAAAACAAAAATTCTTTCCTCTTAGTTTGGTTGAGACACGTTGAGATTTTTCAAGAGCTCAAAAAATTAAAAGTAGAATTACCATATGATTGAGTAATTCCATTTGTAGGTATATACCCAGAAGTAAGTGAAAATAAGGACTTGAACAGATATTTGTACACAGATATTTGTATACCAATATTCATAGCAGTGTTGTTCACAATAGCCAGAAAGTACAAGCAGCTCACTTGTAATTGTGTAACATATGTACAGTGGAATGTTTCAGCCTTAAAAGGGAAGGAAATTTCCACATATACTATAACACAGATGCGTTTTAAAAGGTACTAGGCTAAGTGAATGAAGCCAGTCAACAAAGGAAAAATACTGTATGAGTCCTCTTATATGGATTTCCTAAACTAGTCAAATTCATCAAGGCAGAAAGAATGGTGCCAGCGACTTGTAGGATAAGGGAATATCAAGTTAGTGTTTAATGGATACAGAATTTCAGTTAGAGAAGATGAAACTGTTCTGGAGATGGAAGGTATGATGGTTGCACAACAGTGTGCACATACTTAAATCCCACAGAATTGTGCACTTAAAAGTGGTTAAAATGATAAGTTTTATTTAGTGTAGGTTTTACCACATATATTTATTATTTAGTTCTAGGGATTGAATCCAGGGTTTTACACATGCTAAGCTTGTACTCTACCACTCAGCTACACCCCAGCCCACAAAACTTTTAAAATCATGGACTGTGAATGGTAAAAGTAAGAATTAATATTGTTTATACAATTAAAACTGAAAGCAGTTGACATCATTGGATCATATAAATGCTGTACTTTAAATCTGTAGACTAATCATTTTTCCTTTTGAAGAGATTTTAAAAACTGACAGTGATAACTGAGGACTTCTGAGTTTTTCTGATACCCAAAATTAAGCTCCTGTTCCTGGCGGGAGAGACGGGACACAATTCACGCCTCTCACGCTGCTCCTTTCCTTTCCAGGTTGCTAAGTACGGTGGTTTACCTGACGCCATTATGGATATCTGGGAGTTTCTGGGCAAACCGAAGCATTGCCAGTATACGTGGGATACACAGATGAACTCCAATCTTGGAATATCTGCTACCTGTAAGCTTCGTTTTGATCGAATATTCCTCAGGGCAGCCGCAGAAGAGGGCCACATTATTCCCCAAAGTTTGGACCTCGTTGGGTTAGAAAAACTGGACTGTGGTAGATTTCCTAGTGATCACTGGGGTCTTCTGTGCAACTTAAATGTAATATTGTGAGATGCTTCTCAAATGTGGGCTTTAAATGTTCCGAGTAGTCTTATTTTGAATTTTTGCATATAATTTGTGTGTATCTGGAAAAGTAGAATTTGTTCCTAATTTGGTTTAATGTTAACAAATTCATATACTAGATCATTATTTTAAAAAAAAGCTAGAGTTTTATTTTGTGGACTATGTTCTCAGAATTCAGAATTAAATATTAATGTTTATTTAAACCAAAGCATGCCTGTGTTCAGACTGTGAGGCCTTTTAACGAAAGGGCACAACGCCTGTAGAGCTTTTAGCAGTGCTCGTGGCTGCCAGCTGAGTCCCACCAGGGGCCACATGGCCTCAGGGATAACCTTGATAGTACTTATCTGTTTTTTCAGTCACCAAAATAGTTAATATTTTTAAATAAGACATCAAAAGAGAAAAGACCCTGTTACTGGCCTGGGTCTCTTGTCCTACTTCACAAATTTAGATAATGTTAAATGAAGAAGCCAAGATTATCTGTAGTTAAGGAAATGATAGCTGACTACATCAGACTTAGTTTTTGTCAGCTAATGACATAATTGGTAAACTATACATGAAAATTTATGACTTAAACTCTTAATTCTCTTTTGTTTAATGGCATAGTTATGTTCCTAATAGAGGCAAAGTTAAGCTCGATAATGATTAAATCAATGTTATAGCACCATGTAACTTTTTTTTTCTCTTATACTGGGGATTGAACCCAGAGTCATTCTACTTCTGAGGTACACTCCTAGACTTTATTTTTGTTGTTGTTGTTTTCTTATTTGGAAACAGGGTCTCACAAGGTTGCTGAGAGCCTCACTAAATTGCTGAGGCTAGCTTCAAACTTATGATCCTACTGTCTCAGCCTCCCAAGTACTGGGATTACAGGCATGGGCCACCACCAGAAAAATAAATGCATAAAGAGAAATAGGCTTTTAGTTTTGCTACTTGTAAGATGGAAATATTTTACAGGAAGTAAATAAAGAGTACCCTTTTCTCTCTCTCTCTCTCTCTTTTTTTTTTTTTTTTAAAGAGTACCTTTACATGTTGCTTTAAAGAAAAGATGTACTGTAAATAAAGAGTTTTACTTGTTTATATATTGAGTATGTTTTTCTGCCCAGTTTACCTATTTCTGGCTCCACTGCTGCTACTTCCCCTTTGTAAAGAAGAAAACAGCTTTATTTCTTGTCTCACCATGAATTACCAAGAATGTATTTGTTTTCTTAGTATATATATATAAAAAAAGAAAGCCAGTGGGAAAAATTAGAATGATAAAATAAAGAATTTTATTTTCATTGGTAGTGTCAAAATTAACTCAAACAACTTAAAAGACACTTTGAATTTATATAATATTCTCTTTTTAGTGATTACAGAAAGGAGTTATACATGTCAAGCATAATTTTAACCATTAAAAATAAAAAGTGAAAGTCAATGCTAATATTTTAGTAGTTATATTATGGAGGTAATGGGTTTATTTCTAGAGAAAAGGGTGAATCTGGGATATATTGCTTATTCATATGGGGGAGTTGATTTAGAAGAATTCCACCACATACCACATTACCAAAAAATTTAAATGATGAATGTCTAAATATAAAGATAACGTGTGGATATTCAATTAAAGAATTATCAAATTGTTTTGAATTATGAAAGTAACAGTTCCTTTATTATAAATCACAGCATCCACATAAATATCTTCCTGTATATTTATTGCTTATAATGGCAAAATCAAAGAAAAAAGCTACAAGTGAAGTGAATAGGAATAATCAAGCACTTTTATTTTTTAATTGAGATAATAATTTGTGTATATATATGGGTTATGGTAATTTGACATGTGTATGCAATGTACAATAATCGAATCAAGGTAATAAGTATTTCTATTTTTTCAAATATTAATTATCTATGTATTGAGAATTTCATACTTTAATAGTCCTTTGAAATATATATATTGTGGTACTGGGGAGTGTTCTACCACTGAGCTACAGCCCCAGCCCTTTTATAATTTTGTATTTTGAAACAATCTGCTGTCCTTGAACCTGCTATCCTCCTATCTTAGCCTCCCAAGTACTGGAATTATAGGGGTGTACCAAGGCACCTGGACAGATTTTTGTTTTTTAAAGCAATAGCTACCCTACTACACTACAGAAAAACCAGAACTAATTTCCTGAGCTGTTTTTCAGTCCCCCTTCAAGCCACATTTAGTCTGCTTTCATGGGCAACAGTTTTCAAATAAAGAATTAACCTACTAGGGGGATGAAGGTATAGCTCAGCGGTAGAGAATAGAGTTCAATCCCCAGCGCTCCACCCCAACCTAATTTGCAATATTTTGTTTGTCTTTTTACTTTAAATTTGGAGGTTTTCTGATGTCCCTTTGCTCACCTTACTTCCCTACTTGGTGAAATTCCAACTCAGAATCTTACCTTTCACTGGGGTCACTTTCAGTATACTATGCATACTTTTTTCAAAGTGCTTTTATTGGTGCATTATCATCTCACATCATAATGTATATCATGTTGACATTGACATACATGTCCCCCCCTCGCCTCTCCATCTCCCCCCTTCCCATACAGAGGACTGAGACTGATATTGGGATTTTCACATATGTACACAGTCTATATCTGCGTAAATTTTTGCCACTGATACACTTTAATCTTTTAAACCTCAGTTTCTCCCACCTTCAAAATCTTCAAAATAAGATAACACTTTTTACTTTGCAAATGAGCCAACCAACAACATTTAAACAAAAGCAAAGTCAGAAAAGCTGTACTAAGGCTACATTATTGTATCCTTAGCACCTGTCTGGCATGTTGTAGGAGCTCAATGAATGTCCACTGCATGTTGAAGTGATTTGACTGGCTTCACATCTGTGGCCTAAGGAGGCCCACTAACATTTTCAGTCAGTAACAAAATAGATTGTATATTCATTATATGCAAATGAAAATAGATATTCTTCCAGGAGTGGTGGCACATGCCTGTAATCCCAATACTTGAAAGACTGAGACAGGAGGATCACAGGTTTGAGGTCAGCCTCAGCAACTTGGTGAGACCCTATTTCAGAAAAATAATAAAAAAAGGGCTGAAGGTATATCTCAGTAGTTGAATGCCCTTGAGTTCAATCCCTAGGACCATACACGAACACACAAAAGAAAATAGGTACTCATTATAGTGACTCCAAGTTAAAAAAATAGTTTAACATTATTATTATTAATTAATTTATTTATTTTTTGCGGTACTGGGGATTGAACTCAGGGGCATTCTACCTTCGAGCTATACCCCCAGCCCTATTTTTTTATTCTTTATTTTGAAACCGGGTCTCACTAAGTTGCAGAGGGCCTCACTAGGTAACTGAGGCTGGCCGTGAAACCGGATCCTCTGGTCTCAGCCTCCCGAATGCTGGGATTACAAGCGTGTACCACCACGCCCGGCTAGGTTAACATTATTGTTAAATAACTGTATTTAACCATTAATTATATTTACCCACTTAATTATATTTGCTAACTACCAAATATAATGGAGACAAAGATTAGATTTATTTTTGGTACTGGGATTTGAACTAAGGGACATTCTGCCTCCCAAGCTACACACAACTGCCAGCCGTTTTTTTCCTGTTTGTTTGTTTTGTTTTGTTTTTTCTAAGTTGCTGAGGCTGACCCCAAGTACTGAGTGGGATTGCAGGTCTGCACCACCACACTTACCCTGATTGGATTTTATTTTTTTATTTTTTTGATACTAGGGGTTGACCCAGGGGCATTCTACCTCTGAGTTACATCCCCAGCCCTATTTTATTTTTATTTTGAAATGGGGTCTTGCTGAGAGTCTCACTACTTGCTGAGGCTGCCCTTGAACCTGAAATCATTCTGCAGAGTGCCTTGGAAGAAGAGAAATGAAATATCCTATATGAGGTTTGGGTTCCTGTTGAAAGATTCTGAGGAGAGTCCTGGATTCTAGAATGGGCTCCAGTTGCTTACTGTTTCGGAGGCAGACTGGGACAAGCAGGGGATTCACCAGGACTGGGGGCTGCCATGAAGCAGTTGGGTATTCCAGTTAGGAATAGCAAAGCCAAGGGGCCTCGGTAAGGAATAGTAATTATTTCAAAGATGGGGTCATTATGCCATTTTACAGCTACTACACAACGGAAACAAAGTATTTCCCGTTAACTTTTCTTCTGGCTTCTTGGGCATTTATCCTCACAGTCTAGTAGTAGCAGGAATACCCTGTGTGTGTCCATGCACATGCTGATTTTAGTCCTGAACTGGTGGTTGCTTTCTTTTTTTTTTTTTTTTTTTTTTTGCGGTACCAGGGATTGAACTCAGGGGCATTCTACCTCCGAGCTATACCCCCAGCCCTATTTTTATTCTTTATTTTGAAACCGAGTCTCACTAAGTTGCGGAGTGCCTCACTAGGTAGTTGAGGCTGGCCGCGAACCCGGATCCTCCGGTCTCAGCCTCCCGAATGCTGGGATTACAAGCGTGCGCCACCACGCCCGGCTTGGTGGTTGCTTTCTTAGTGTGCATTATCTCATTTAATTTAATTCCCTCAGTCTTCGGATGTGATGCTATTATCACTTCCATTTTTACAAAGGAGGAAACAAGAGTAGAGGGATTGTGCCTCTCGTCTAAGGCTCCCTCTAGCGGTAAGTAACCTAGCAGAGGCTCACTTATCTGGTGTGTGCAACTCAGCCTTGAGCACTGTACTGTACTCTACTGATGGGGTGCACCTGGAATGCTCAAGGTACAGCCTGCATATTTTTAAAAACAGTAAAAATGCAGAGAAGAGCCTTCCACACAAGTTTTTTATGGTTCAGATTCTCATTTCCCCAAGACGCAAATGCAGTCAAAATGCTCAGAGCACACCTGTAACCTGCAAGGTCTGGAGCTGATCGACCCTTCGCCGCAGAGGTGTCTATCCTTGGTCTGAAAGCAGCACCCACAGGGCCTAAAGAGGCCTTGCGTAGCTTCGGTGCCTTAGCTTCGAGGGGCGCATTCACAGAGGGTCTTGGACCCAGGTAGTGCACCCACTGTTCCCTCGAGCCGTCCCGGTCCGGGTGTTGGTTTGGAAGGAGCTGTCACCCCCACCATTCCGAACCACGGCAGCAAGGAAGAGGTTGGAGGGTGAAGGTCTCTCTGTTCTTCCAGATCGTGGTCCGCCCGGGTGCCAGTTTTCAGAGCGCCACCCGGAGCCGGGTAGGGGCGGCTCCGGCTCCCGCCCATCACTGGATGCAAGGGCGCGTGCGCGCGCGTCGCCATGGTAACCGCGGGGCCGCAAGGCGCTGCATCACCCGCGCGGTCCCAGCGCCTTGGACCGGCTGGGCACGCGGGGGTCCCCAGGGTGCGCCTACCTGCACTGCTGCCCCAGCGGCCTGGATGCCCGAGCGGTGACCGCACCGCTGTCCCTGCAGAGGTAAGGGCGCAGCAGCATCCCGCCTATCCAGCGGGTTAGTCCAAGCCGCTGCTCCAGGGCTGGATCCCGGGGAAGGGAAGGCAGGCTTTGCTCGGGTGGGGCGGTACCTCGGACCACAGATGCGCGCGCAAGGGTTTGTGTGCCCCACCCGACGATGACGACCAGGAGGAGCAGGTGGCAACGCGAGGGATGCTCCCAGCTGACGGCCCTGGGCTTCTGCTCGCTCTCGGCGACCTCAGGTGCAGTACCCTACAGCGCAGCCCTCGGGCCGCGCGTCAAAGAGTGGGAGGGCGGCTCGCAGACAGGTTAGCCAAAGAAAGAACCGCGATGCCTGCGCTCTGGGGGTGGGCTTCTGCAGGTTCCCTGAACGTCTGGGAGAGGCACTTCCCGGGTCGCTGCATTGATTGCCTCCAAGTAGGGTGGAGTCAGGGACATCGGATGTTTTTCCCAACCTCACGAACTGCATTTCTTAGACCCGAAGAGTCGTTTTCCTTAAACTTCACTTAGGACTGTTATTTTTGTTACCATTCAAATGCATTTTGTCTCTGTTCCTTACTGTAATTTGAAGCTTTATCCCTTTTAAAGTCTTTCTCCCATATTCTTTGCATTTCCTCCAAGGAATATAAAAAATTAATCAGGAGCATAAACCTGAAATTATGAGAATCATCGTTCTTTTAATTATATGAAGTGAGGAAAGAATTTTATCACAGTTGTGTGCATGTTCATGGCTGGTTTGTTTCTCTAACCATTTTTATTTGTGCATTAACTGTTTGTATTTTTTTCTAGCGTTCAGTAGAAAAAGTTGATGATGTTTTTGTTAATAATAGAAAAAAGAAACGGTAGACAACCCTCCCAAAACAATAATTTTCGAAGTGAATGTTAGTGTCTCTTTATTCCTGAAATGCATGCTCACTGTCCAAATGCTTCAATTTGTTTATTAAAAGAAGAGCATAAGCTGAGCATGGTGGTGTGTGCCTGTAATCCCAGTACTTGGGAAGCTGAGAAAGGAGGATCGAAGGCTCAAAGCCAGTCTTAGCAACTTAGTGAGTCCCTCAGCAACTTAGAGAGATCCTGTTTCAAAAAAAAAAAAAAAAATAGGGCTGGGGGTGTAGCTCAGAAGTAGAACACCCCTGGGTTCAATCCCCAGTAACCCCTCCCTAATAGAGCACAGTTGTGGATATACTGAACTTATGTCAAATGTAATTTTTGTTGTTTTTTTGGTGGTACTGGAGATTTAACTCAGGGGCATTCTATCTCTGAACTACACCCTCACCCCTTTTTATTTTTTGTTTTTGTTTTCTGCTTGCATGCATGCATGTGTGTGTGATACTGGGGTTTGAACCCAGGGGCATTCTACCTCCAAGATACACCCCCAGTCCTATATATATATATATATTTTTTTTGAAACAGGGTCTCACAGGTTGATGAGAACTTCACTACTTCCTGAGACTGTCCTCAAACCAGTGATCCTCCTGTCTCAGCCTCCTAAGTACTGGGATTACAAGTGTGTGCCCAGCTTCATTTTTTGTTTTAGAAACGGGATCTTGTTAGGTTGCTGAGACTCTCACTAAGTTGCTGAGGCTATGCTCAAATCTGTAATTCTCCTGTCTCAGCCTCCCAAATACTAGGCTTACAGGCATGCACCACCATGCCTGGCTAAAATTTTTCTTTTAATGCAAATGATGAAAAGTGGAGACATCGATTCAGTTGTAGACTTAGAGAACACTAAATTCCCCTGTAAAGTGAAGAAGAGAAATGTAAACATATATCAAGACTAACCACAGGTGGTAAACTCATCACACCTTTGCCGTGTAAAATGCCAAGGCAGAACCTCTGCTTGTCAGAGCCCTTCTCTTGCGTACGTGGTTTTTTTTATTTCTCAAACGTCTGGCAATCCTTGGTTGCTGGTTCCGGTTGACTATCCAGGACTCTCCTGATGAGGATATTTGGTGGCTTCCTGTGGAGCTGTAGGTCATCAACTGCATGAGAAGTTGGCAGTGGGGTCTGAGAACGGGGGTGGTGGTGTCTGGGCAGATTCCCTCTGGTGTGAGTGGGGACACCCCAGTCGTCACTGGACAGATATCTCTGCTCTGGAGTTTTCATTCCAGGGCAGAGTCGTGTGTCCTGACTCTATTGGCCCCTTTTTCCGGGTCCCTATGCAGGCAGACCTCCGTCTTTCTCAAGGGAAGCTATCTGGCTTTGGCTTGAGGTCTGTTTTCATTTCGTGTTATCACCCCAACCACTGCACCTTACATTTCATCAGTATGCCTTCTATCTTCTGTCTTCTGCGTTTGCTGGATGTGGTTTGGACTTCTCTAAGGACAATGGCGATCCTTCTCTCCATGATCTGCCGCT
>PVLC010050074.1:0-10235 GCA_004027655.1 Graphiurus murinus | reverse complement strand
GGTCCAGGCAGCCCTTCCGGGGCCTGACAAGCCAGGGTGTGCGTGAGGCCTGCCAGGGTGACCGAGATGAGACACCCAAGCTGGAAGAGGCCAAAAGTCAGGGCAACAAAATGGAGTCTCCTCACAAAGCAAAGACTGTGGGACCCAGAGGGCAGTGAGAGGGCTCAGCCCCACGTCGAGCCCCTTGGGAAGAAGAGAGGGCCTCTCCCTGCCTTTCCCCAGACTGTCCTTGTAAATCTGACTTATATCCTCCATCAGGACCACCAAGGAATTCCTCCTCCTAGAAATATCAAGCTATTGTGTATGTTTCTTCTGAAAGCTGTGTTTCGAGGTGGAAAGAGACCTGTATGGGGCCATGAAGGACTCCAGGTGAGGGGTGAGGCAGGCCTCGGGGTCTGGACAAGGTGGAGAGAAGCCAGATGTGGAGGTTGATTAGATATTGGGAGAGGTAGGGGAGAATCAGTCAGGACTCAGGTTTCTTTGCTTTCCTTTTTTTTTTTTTTTTTGTGGTACTGGGGATTAAACCCAGGGCATTCTACCTCTGAGTTACACTCTAGCCCTGTTTTATTTATTTTGAAACAGCATCTCACTAAGTTGCTAAGGCTAGCCTTGAACCTGCAGGTACTGGATTATATGCCAGTACCACCACACCTAGCTACCACTTTGATAATACATTTTTCCTACATTCTTTGACTTTGATTACCTCTTCACATAACAATGATTACTCTTTTTTGTTTGTATATGTATATATTCTTTTCTAAAGGAATACTTTGTTTCCCCCTTAAAACAGATAACTGAAATTTGGGTTTTTCTTTTACTACAGATAGTTTAGAAAATTGTATCTTAGCTTCACAACTCATTATTGGTGATGTCAAGTATTTTTTAGGATTATCAAATTTGGGGAAACTGCAATCACATTTTCTTTTCCCATTTACAAGCTGTGAGATTTGGAATAATTTTGTACAGATGTGCTTCTGACTCCCTGTGTTTCACACTTTCTCTCCCACACTTCACCTACTTCTGGGGCCCAGCACTGAAGTGCACGTTCTGATAGGACCCCAGCCATCACCCTTGTGTCAGGAGATGTTTGGCAATACAACCACTTCTGGATGTCATTCTGGTACACTAGGATGATTAGTGACATATTAACTCTATGTAGAAGTGAGTGCCAGCCCAAAACCCAGCTGACTGTGTCCCCAACTCAGCTTCCCTTCACCCAGGTACTAGAAATGCCCACCTAGCACATGGGGACCAGTGGCCAGAGACATGTGATTACTCTTACACATGTCCAGTGTGAACGCAGTGCTAGACCACTCCAAGGCCCTGGAAGGAACCTGTGCAGGGGTCTGTCGAGGACTGAGGCATTTGAAGTCTCTGTTTCCCTAAGCTGTGAGCCAAGCTGATGTGAACGTGGCGAGGATGACTCATGGCTCTTACCTGGGTGACTGGGGGCCATTCCCTGAAAGAAGCCACGGGTGTCTGGATGTTGACCCTAATACTAAATGGCTCTGGACAGTAGTCTTATTAAGTTTTTATGTCTGCTTTCTATTTTTGTAATTTGTAAGCCCCTTTAATGCTGTTAGCTGTCATTTCTTGCTGTTTTGAATAAGCTGTGGCTTGATAAACAAGTCAGCCAGTTTCCTTTCAGCCATCCTTTCAGAGTCAAACCCAGGGGCATTCTACCTTCAATTTATACCCCTAGCCTTCTTTTATCTTTATTTTGAAACAGGGAACAGGCTCTTGCTAAATTGCTGAGAGGCTCAATTGCTGAGGCTGGCCTCGAACCTACAATCCTCCTGTGTTACCTTCCAAGTACTAGGATTACAGGAGTGTGCCACCATGCCCGACTGCCAGAAGACTCATTAGTACCTGGTATGTACCGAGTGATGGGCCAGGAAGCGTCCACACAGTGATAATGGCTAATAACCATGAGCATCCATTGAGTGCTTGCTCTGCACCAGGTGTTCTAAGCTCATGACCTGTGACCTGTGAGGCAGGTGCTACCGTTATTACCTCCATCTTGCAGGTGAAGAGGCCAAGGGCCAGGGAAGTGAAATAACTTGCCCAAGGTCACGGAGTAAGAGGTGGCAGGGCCATGGTTGAATCCCAAGCAGTTTGACTCCACAGCCAAACTCTTAACTACCGTGTAATGTCTCATCTCACAGTACCCTCAAAGGAAGAGGAAAGAGACCCAAATTTCAGTTATCTTATTTTAAGAATAAGGAAATTGAGACTCAAGGAAGTTAAGTGACCTGCTGGAAGACCCTGATTCCAAAACACCCACCATGTGATTCCACCCTGTCGTGACTCTTAGAGGTTCATCTGAGTGTGGGGCCAGACTCATAACCATTGATGATGAATGAATCAGACCGAGAGAGCACAGTCTGTGTCCCCAAGGAAATGACACCTCTGAAAGTGAGTGAAAAGAAAGAAGCGTGGTGTGAGGCCTGAAGAGCTCTCCCAGGGGAGCCATGACTGGCGTCCGTGGCATTTCCAGTGACTGCACTCTTTCTTCCTTTCCTGATGCGTGGTTGAGTTCTGAATGGTGGATTGCTCCAGAGCCGGGTGCTGGCGATGTGAGGCAATGCTTTCTAAGGGAGTTTCAGGAAGCAGCGGTGACACAGGCGAGACATTCCAGGAGATGGGGGGAGACAAGGGATAAACATGTGATCCAGTCAAGAGAACATGGCTGTTCACTTTTCCATCCTGATCCTGGATATTTAGGAGAAGTAATCTAGTTGTTGGGATCTTCACTTTGTGACCCAGTGACGTGTTGCCCTCTCTGAGCCGAGCAAGCTCTGCTTGGTGTTGACCAGCTGTCCAAATACCAGGAAGGAGGGCTGGCCCATGTAGCAGCACAGGTCTGCAGGCACCCAGGTCACAGAGGCATTGCTGTGACTCAGTTCTTAGGACACCAAGCTCTGACTGAGATGTTCATTCAGGAGTTTGTGCAGGAAGTCCACTCACACGCGATGGCCCCATATTGGGAATTTTTGAAATTTCTTAGTTCTTTGTAGTTTTGTTTTAAGTCTTTTACTATGCTTCTAGCTGTCATTGTTGCTATGGCTGGAAAACCAAATAAGCAAGTTTCAATTCTACCAATAAGCACTGTTAAGTACTGGTTACATGCTGAACTCAATCAGAACTCTCATTATAGCAGAATTTCCTGAGTAATTTCTTTGAAGAATTATTAAAATAATACTTGTTTTAAAAAAAACTAAGCTGGGCATGATGGTGCACACTTGTAATCCCAGTACTTAGGAGGCTGAGACCAGAGGATCCAGGTTAGCAGCCAGCCTCAGCTACTTAGTGAGGCCCTCCGCAACATAGTGAGACCCTGTTTCCAAATAAAGAATAAAAAATAGGGCTGGGGGTGTAACTCAGAGGTAGAATGCCCCTGGGTTCAATCCCCAGTTCCTAAAAAAAAAAAAAAAAAAAAAAAACTAAATACAACAACTAAAGGAAATGGCTCACTTTCCAGTCTTTCTTTCCTAAAGTAGGAATACTTTAGCTGCATGGCAAAAGGTGAGAACACAAGTTCATTGCAGCATGTCTTAAAATACAACTTCGCAAATAACAGCGGGCTCCACAATCTTTGACCTCTGTCTGCCCTGCTGAGTCTCCAGTGTTGTCTAATGAGGAAATTAGGTGCCTGGCACTGAGACCTTGGAAATGCTTCATTGTCAATGAAAGTTAGATTCATTCATTGTGCTATTCTGAGAGTAGACTGGTATATATTGGAATTATTTTTCTTACTGATTTCAAATTGTATTATCCTACTTAATTCCGGATTTGCTGACTCCTAATACTATTAAAAGTAAATGTAATTATGTGAATTGATATTAGACAACTTTATTGCGTCAATATTGACTTTCTTCAGAGTGGAAATGTTATACAGTAAAGTGTCTTTCATCTTGAATGAGACATGCTGAAACATTGATAAAAGAAGCTACGTAAACCAGGTGTGATGGTGCACGCCTGTAATCTCAGTACTTGGAAGGCTGAGACAGGAGGACTGCAGGTTCTAGGAAAGCCTCAGCCAGTAGTGAGACTCCATCAATTAGCCAAATTAGTCCTCTGTTTCAAAAGAGGACTGAGGGGTAGCTCAGAGGTAGAATGCTCCTGGGTTCGATCCCCAGTATCACACACACACACACACACACACACACACACACACACACACACAGAAGCTACATGCTTGCAACTTTCAAATGGTTCAGCAAAAGTAGAAAATAAATGAGGCAAAACATTAACAATTGGTAAATGGCTGTAGAGGGTTTGGGGTGTTTATTGTACTCTTTCTCTGTAAGTTTGCAATTTTCAAAAAGAAAAGTTGAAGGGGGAGGGAGTGAAGTTCTGTCTTTGCTCTCTCTTTACCTTTGCCTTTGTCTCTCTGATGGTAGAAATCATCTTGAATGGACTACATCGAGCTGCCAGGTCTTCTGCCCCCTGTCCCCTTACTCCACACATTTCCAGGCAAGTCCCAAGTCACCAGGGGAGTATTTTTACCAAGTGCAAGGTCATTTTCTTCCAGGAAGGTGAAACCTCAACAACTGGATTTTGTAGTTTGCTGAGAAAGAGGCCCATAGAATTCTTGCTCCCTGTCAGTGTCTTTGTGGATATCAAATGTTTCAAGCTGCAAAGTTTTCCTGTTCAAGGAGAAAAAAACATGCCAGGTGCATGAGAACTAACGTGTGCATGGAAGAGCAAATGTCCCATCTGCATGCTCAGGAAGACTCCTCCCAGAGTCGCTGTGTGGGCTCACGCACTGTCTCTTGAATGTGGGCTGTTGAGTTTGGTGTGGAGACACAGTTCAATGTTTTGATCTTCAGCTCAAGGAAGCAAGGGCTTCTAGTTCAAGTGCACCTATAATCACACTCAGAGTTTGCATGAGTCCTGATGTGGAAACTGGTTGTCTGTATTGTTGTGCTGCTCCAAGGAGTCCAACCTAACTCTGGTGCTGGACCCTGATGTCAACATGTATGGTAGAAATTGCACATGGCCAAATCACTCCTGAAAACCTCTTGAATGGCCCCATAAAGTGGGTTGTGGGAAGCACCTGGAGACTGAGACTGGCAGGGGAAACCCAGATTCACATTCCATCCCACGTTGTCTCTGGGGCCCGTGTCCTTTGAGGGGGATGGTGGCCAGAATCCCTGTGCAAGTTCAGGTGAGGGGCAGCAGGTGGGTTCAGAGTCTTTAGCTGGACTGCCTGGGTTTAGGTCCCAGCTATGTGTCCATGCACAGTTACTTGACCTCTCTGTGTCTCCTTCAGCTGTGGAAGGAGATCACGCTTACCTCATAGGTTATTAGGAAGATTAAATAAGTTCATTTATAGGAAGCATCTGCAATACTACAGGCATCCACTTTCATGTAAGTATTGTTAGTATTTTTTGTTTATGTCTTGTTTGTTTTTTTTTTGGTACTGGGGTTAGAACCCAGGGACATTCTTCTAAGCTGCATCCCTAGCCCTTTTTATTTTTATTTTATTTTTTGTTTTGTTTTGAAACAGGGTCTTGCTGAATTCCTGAGAGTCTTACTAAGTTGCTGAGTCTGGTCTCGAACCTGTGGTCTTCCTGTCTCAGCCTCCCAACTACTGGGATTACAGGCGTGCGCCATAACTCCCAGTTGCAATTTTTTTCACATAAGTGCATGTGAAGGGCAATGCTACTTTAAAGGGCAGAGAGTATGCATTTGAGTCAGCTGTATAAGAAGAAAACATTTGATCCCTTCCTCCTCTGGCAGGAAGCTTCCACACAGAGCAGCTAATGTATTCCTTGCATTTGATTAAGATCACTGTAGATGTGGGGAAGCTGTTTCTGATCCTGTTATCAGAGTGTATAATAAAACATGCTGGATTGGTTAATAAAAGTGGAAGATGGAGTGAAAACATTTGCAAGCTGTGAGATGGGGCTTCCTACTCAACTGGCCCGTGCGTGGTTGGGTGCTGCCCCAGGGAAGCACTGGGCACAGGAAGTGACCTTTATCCATCTTCCTGGCCTTGTTGTAGCTCTCTGTCTTGACAGTGAAGTGAGCTGCCGACTGTCATCTTAAGAATCATAAATCCAATAGCACCGCGCAGAGTAGAAGATGCTAATTGGGTGGTCTTTCTCTTTGGCTCCAACCTAAGAAGGTGTCCTGTGGCCTGAAGAACAGGAATGTGGAGAATGAAATCACATCAGGAATAAATCTGCCCGGGCCAGGAAATTGAGGTGGGAGGGGTCTTATCAGGTGCTGATCTTAGAGCTGTGCCCTACAAGAGAAACCCCAACAACCCAAGATAAAGATAATGGCTGCTATTTACAGCCAGGCCCCTAAAGAGCCTCCAGCCTCCTGGTGAATCTCTAATGCCTTTGGATTCTTAAGCCAGGAATTTCCATCTGCTTTCTTGACTGGGCCTTCAGGCATGTCACCCAACTTTTAATACCCCTCCCAAGGGTAAACAGGGCAGGCTTCTGGAGATATGAGTCTCTTCAGCATCAGCTGATCACAAGGACATCTTGCTTTGCTTGCTGCCCCGAGGCATTTTTCAAGGCCACCAACATTGACACTGAAGGGCCACTGGCTCAGTGGCCAACTCAAGCTGTCCAGGGAGACAGCAGGCCCAGGCCACCTCTCCATCTCAGGCGCTGGCAGCCTTTCTGGCTGTGACCTGAGCCCTTCTGGACTCTTGGCCTGGGATGCGAGCTGCCGTGTGTCTTAGCAGCCACCCTCATGGCAAGAATTCCTGCTCTCAAGTTTCCCTGAGAAGAATGCTCCTCGACACATCATCTGTCAGGTCATGGTTTTTAGACAGAAAGGTGAGGGTTTAATTTTAGTAGAGATGCCAGCGAGATATTAAAATCTCATCTCTATATCATCTGAGAATGCTTAAATAAGTCATAGCGCTCAGATTCAGGGAATCTTACCCAGCCTGATTAAAAATTACATTTTTTGAAGGAAATGTAATGCCATAGGAAAATTCTCCCCAAATATCCATTTGTGGGGAGTGGGTGGAAACAAACTATACATGGTCATGTAGAATCATACATGTATGTCATGTGTGTGGAAATACACCAATGTGTTTATCTCAGAGGTGGGAACACATGATTTTTTCTTCTTTACACTTTCTAATGTTTTCCAAATGTTATACCCTTAGTATGTATTATGTATAAGTGTTTAATAGTGTCCAGGGTCCTGTAGGGAGGAAAAATAGAATAGGTCTGAATACTCAGAGGCTGATGCTAAAGCAAAGTGTTAACCCCTGTAGCCAAGTTCATTGTTTTTTGGTTTTTTTTTTTTCCCCTCTTCTCTTCCTTTCAACTTTGAGGCCAGGCCTTCGTCCATTGTGGATGTAATTGCACTAATTTATATGGGCTCATTATTTATGCTAACTGTTGGGCAGGAAAATCACACTTTCATTGATTTAGATTTTTTTAAAATATCTTAATATAGTTAAGTGGTCATTTGGAAGATCCACGCAGGTTCATAGACCTTTATCTGCAATCCCAATATCTGAAAACACAGTTCTTTTCATTCATTTGATGGAATAAGATGGTGTCCTTTGAGCAAAACCGACTAAGGAGAGAGATGTGTTCAGGAGCAGGTGGGCGGCTCCCTTACTCTGACATCATTCTAAACAGCAAGTGACCCAGGTGAGCAAGGATGAAGTCAGAGCCCTTCAAGGGGTGAGTGGGTTTCAGTAAGAGCTTTGTGGGCTGGAAGGTCAGCCAGTCATAGAAATGTCCTGCAGCTGAGCAGAAAAACATTCAACCACAAAGATGTGGATAACACATCTTCAGCCTTCTCTCTCACATACCCATTCATTGCTGGCAAAGATGGAAGACAATCAGATCTACCCACAGGAACTGAATGGGTCCATCTCTCCCACCCCATTCCCCAATAAAGTGGACAGATAGGTGGATGGATAAATAAAATTAACCCAACTGGAAAAGAGTTTATGATTCACATTCATTTTATGAAAAACAAACAAAGGACAGAGCAGAGAACAAAAAGTGGAGGCATCCACAGTCCTTAACAGGTGGCCCCACCTTCCCGTCCCTCCTCGCTGGTTATCTTTATTGAGCGCCGAGACTTCGAGCTCATCCCCCACCCCCAATTCTCTTTTATGAAAAAGCTCTGAGGAGAGATGTATGCGTTCTGATTATACCCAATTACATTTGGCAAGCCCATGACAAAAATTAATGGGACCAGATTATTCTTCTGTAAGAGATGCAGTATTGCCCAGCCTAGCTATTTTAGCTCTGGCCATGCCGTCCATCGTCAAACAAATTAATAGCATGCTAATGGGTGCCTTTCAGGTTTCTCGTCTGTATTAATGAGTACCACACTCCATGTGATAACCAGTGATTTATAGCACTGGAACTTGCAGCCTGGCTATAAAGACTGTCTTTTGTCACTCGTTCTGGGGTGGAGCAGCCAGCCTAACAAGCTAAATGGTAGGGTTTTGTAATTGAATTCTAAAATGTGAAATGCCTGATGCGAGGACATTTCATTCCGATCATGGCTTCGGAAATTGAAAGGCCTTCAGTGTGTCTCCTACCACCCAAAGCTGAATGCAGTCTGATTTGGGTTTCCACAACTTGTGAAGCAAGGGTGTGACATGATTCTTAATGGAGGGAATTCATGCTGAGCTAGCATGGCAGTCAGATTCAGCAGGCCACAAAACGACTCCTCTAAAAGAAAAAAATTTTTGTTTTGGGGGTTTTTTGGTTTGTTTTTGTGGTACTGGGGATTGGACCCAGAGGTGTTCTGCCTCTGAGCTATACCCCCCCACACACAGCCCTTTTTATTTTTTATTTTATTCTGGCTAAGTTGCTGAGGCTGGCCTCAAACCTGGGATCCTCCTTGTCTCAGCCTCCCACGTTCTGGGATTACAGGTATGCCTCACTGCACCTAGCAAACATTGCATTTTTAAGAGCCATTAAAGAGACCCCTTCCTTACCTTGAAGATATCCTCATCCGTCACCTTCAACTCACCACGAATAGGAGGCAGAAAGCTCTGACCACATGGCAGGTGCCGTGGCACCTACTTTATTCTTGTTTTGTTAATTCTTTCCTATGACTCTGTAACATTATTATCATTTTACAGGGATGAGGGTGGAGCACACCGAGGTTAAATAGCTGGCCCCGGTACTGAGAGCCAGGCAGTGGTGGAGCCACGATGCCAACCTGGGCACTCTGCTGCCTCCCAGGTCACCCGCTTCTGGTTTTGTTGCCCTTTTGCTTCCAATGTAAGAACAATGCATCATGGGAGCCCCAGATTAGCAAACTCCTGATACCTTTAGTTTGAGGGTTCCAAATATAGTTGCTGTTATCAGTTTGAGCCTAAGCAATGAAAAGCCAATTAAGGAATGAGAAGGTTCATTCCCCTCAAATGTATCCAGCAGGGTTCATTTGCTGGTTTAGGGTGCCCCATCGGGAGTGGTGGAGAGGTAGTGGCGGGCAGGTCCCTGATGGAGCAAGATGTGCTGAGCGGCCACCTCCAGCCGCCTGCGGCTCCTTTGGCTTTGCAAACACCGCCTTCATTGTCTTCCATGAGGAGTATCCTGCCATAAATTCCCAAACACGGGCCCTCCAAACAAGGGAACCTGATATCCTTGGAGATCTTGGCTTAAACATCAGAGGAATGTCTTGCTTAACTGATTATTTTTTTTTACATCAATTTGGGTTCATTTTCTCTGGTCCATGACCACCATGTATAGCCGCGTCCCAGAAACGATCTGAAGACAGCTTATTTTTCATAAGCAACAGTCTGGAAATTTAATTGATATGCCATTCCTGCCTTCCAGTCCCAACCCCTGCCCACTCCATTCCCTTTACCTACTTTGACTTTGATTCTTTTAGTTCTTCCTATTTTACAATCACCAGCCATTATGGAAAAACATCTGCTAAAAAGATCCATCCGCTGTAGTGGGAATTCAGTACATATTTTAACTTCAGACAATTTTGCTTAATGTTTTCTACATTGCATGGTGCACAGGATTAATGCAGACGTCCCTGAAAAGCTCCTATGAAGCCTTAAGCTGTGTCTTCAATCACTCAAACCGTCCAAGGGCCAGAATTTGAAAGTGAATGAGGAAGTACCAAGAAGGAAATTAGAATAGGGATCTTTATTAATGTAAGTAAGCCTCCATGCTGGCCCAGTTGCACAGAGAAAATGCTAAGCTCCTTTGCTGTGGTGTTCCCAAGCCTAGTGTTGCATTCATTGTGTGTGTGTGTGTGTGTGTGTGTGT
>PVLC010050073.1:0-10220 GCA_004027655.1 Graphiurus murinus | reverse complement strand
AAAAAAAAAAAAAAAAAAAAAAAATAGGGCTGGAGATCTAGCTTGGAGGTAGAATGCCCCTGGATTCAATGCCCAGCAGGGAAGGCCACTCTTCTTACTAATATGTTTTGCTCTGGAAAATAAAGTTATTTTTCACAAAAATGTATTATCTATAACATGTAACAGAATTTTTGTTGTTGTTTTAAAACTGGGGATTGGACCCAGAGGTATTCTACCTCCAAGCTACACCACCAGCCCAATTTTATTTCTTACTTGGAAGCAGAGTCTCACTAGGTTGCTGAGAGCCTCTCTCTAAATTAACAAGGCTAACCAGGTGTGGTGGCACAGGCTTGTAATCCCAGCATTTGGGAGGCTGAGACCAGAAGATCCGGGTTCACAGCCAGCTGCAGCTACCTAGTGAGGCACTCCGAAACTTAGTGAGACTTGGTTTCAAAATAAAGAATAAAAAATAGGGCTGGGGGTATAGCTCGGAGGTAGAATGCCCCTGAGTTCAATCCCCAGTACCGCAAAATAAATAAATAAATTAACATGGCTGGCTTTGAACCTAATCCTCCTGTCTCAGCCTCCCTGGAATTATAAGCATGTACCACCATGATCAGTTTTGGAAACAGGGTCTCGCTAGGTTGATGAGAGTCTCACTTCTTGCTGAGGCTGTCCTCCAACCTGCAATCCTCCTGTCTCAGCCTTCCAAGTACAGAGATTACAAGTGTGTGCCACTATACCCGGCTCCCAGGCCTATTTTTTATTCTTTATTTTGAAACAGGGTCTCACTAAGTTACACAGGGCCTGACTAAATAGCTGAGGCTGGCCAAAACCCCAGATCCTACTGTCTCAGCCTCCCAACTACTGGGATTAGAAGTGTGTGCCACCACACCTGGCCTTTTGTAATTTTTTTTTTTTTCTTTTTTTGCGGTACTGGGGATTGACCTCAGGGGCATTCTATCCCCAAGCTATACCCCCAGCCCTATTTTTTATTCTTTATTTTGAAACCGAGTCTCACTAAGTTGTGGGGTGCCTCACTAGGTAGCTGAGGCTGGCTGCGAACCCTGATCCTCCAGTCTCAGCCTCCCGAATGCTGGGATTACAAGCATGTGCCACCACGCCCGGCTCCTATTTTTTATTTTTTATTTTGAAACGGGGTCTCACTAAGTTGCGGAGGGCCTCACTAGGTAGCTGAGGCTGGCCATGAACCTGGATCCTCCGGTCTCAGCCTCCCAAATGCTGGGATTACAAGTGTGCACCACCACACCCGGCGCCTTTTGTAATTTTTAAATGAACAAACAAACATGTTTTTAAGTTTTCTCTGTTTAATTTCTAATATGGTAAATTATTTTTTGTATGTGTGTGCTGATGGAGTTCAAACCAGGGCCTTGTGCATTCTAAGCATGAACCCCACCACTAAGCTACATCCTCAGTCTAATATGGTAAATCTGAGCTGGGTGTGGTGGTGCATGCCTATAATCCCAGTATGTAGGAAGCCTCAGGCCAGGCTTGGTGGCGCTCACTTATAATCCTAGTACTTGGGAGGCTGAGAATCGGAGGATCCGGGTTCGAGGCCAGCCTCAGCTACCTAGTGAGGTACTCCGCAACTTAGTGAGACTCGGTTTCAAAATAAAGAATAAAAAAAAATAGGGCTGGGGGTGTAGCTCAGAGGTAGAATGCCCCTGGAAAAAAATAAAGAAAGAAAGAATAAAAAATAGAGCTGGGCGTGGTGGGGCACACTTGTAATCCCAGCATTTGGGTGGCTAAGACTGGAGGATCCAGGTTTTCGGCCAGGCTCAGCTACCTTGTGAGGCATTCTGCAACTTAGTGAGACCCTGTTTCAAAATAAAGAATTAAAAAAAAAAAAAATAGGGCTGGGGGATGTAGCTCGGAGGTAGAATGCCCCTAAGTTCAATTCCCAGTACTGCACAAAAAAAAAAGAATAAAAAATAGGACTGAGGGTGTAGCTTGGAGGTAGAATGTCCCTTGGTTCAAGCCCCAGTACCAAAAAAAAAAAAAGAAGAAGAAGAAAAGAAAAGAAACAAAGAAAAAATAAAGGAATCCTGAGAACAAAAAGGTTTATCACTGCCAGTTTGTACTTCTATAGCAGGAAAGACCAGGAGCAGACATGTCAAAAGGGTCGGTCAGCAGAGGCCAGCAGTGACCAATGGAGCTACAAGAGCAAGTTCCTTTGACAAGGTCCAAGGCCCCACGCTTTAAAATCTGGGTGGGCAGGATGACCAAGGAGGGCTTGGAGAGGGACAGGACCACAGACTTCAGGGCGTTCTGGCAGAGGCTTCTGGGAGTCCCTGACTCCCCTCTGCTACCTCTATTGTGGTTTCAGGTATGTAGAGGGAAGCCCCAAACACACAACAGACCCCCACACACAGGGCTGCAACCTGGCCTGGAGCTCCTGCCTCCTCAGAAGGCCTCCATCCTCCCCCACTCCCACCCCCAACAAGGATTCAGGCCTTAAAATTATCGTCACCACAGCCTTGCGGCAGACAATACAGAGGGGACATTATGCAGGGAGAGAGAGGCCTCGTTGTTGGCACAGTAGAGACAGCAGTGCTCTGTTCTGAACAAGCTGGGGGCTGCTCATGTGCTCAAGCCCAGACCCCTCACACCCCACCACATCCTCACCCACATGCACACTCCCGGACTCAGCCTGGGACTGAGGTATACAGGGGCCCTGGGAAGTGTCAGCTCCCCCCCCCCCCATCTCTGTGCAAAATCCTGCCCCTGGTACCTGTCCTGGGTCCTCATGGCTACCCCACGAATACCCTGTACTCTGTGGCCCAGGGATCCCCACCAGGATTCCCCAGGGGCAGAGACACAGGCAGCCACGCTGGGGACTCTGGGACACATGCCCTGCCCAGCCCGCCCTGAACTGCCTGGCCCAGATCACAGGGCACTGAAACCAGCAGCCTAGGCTGGGCCAGACGCCTGGACGCGCAGAGGGACACAAAGGCTGCCTTGTTGCTTTGCCAAACACTCCCAGCTCTGGAGTGGGAGGGAGGGACCTGGGCAACTGGCACCCCTACCCCAGCTCCAGAGCTGGCCCTGGACTTTAACCTCTTAGGCCACTGCTGTGTTTTGGTTACAGGACCCAGAGAGAGAGTTCGTGTGGTGGGGGACACTCCCACCCTCCTGACAAAACCTGCCCAAAGAGGGCTCCCTGGCCCAGGACTGGCCTCCACCCCAGGTCTTTCTGCTTCTGTGAGGCAGGCTGTCCTCTCTATTGGAGCTCCCTCCCCTCCACTGTCAGAACATTGTTCAGAGAGCACCTCCCTCCCCTCTTTTTGGCCCTGGCCAGCCTGCAGGGAAGGGGGGTCTCCTCTGGGCTCCCTACAAATTGGAAACTCCAAGGCTATAGGAGATCCACAGTACAAGGAGTCTCCTTGCAAGGAGTTTGCCAGAAGATGGACACAAGGGCCATGATCAGCCCTAAGACTACCCGGTGGCAGTTGCCAGCCCAAGTCATAGACCAGGACAGTCACCAGCCTCTGCACCAGGGAGCTGCTTGGGGAGTGTGCTTTCTCACACCCCAACATTGTTCTCTGCCTGGGACACTCCCATCCATCTGCTTGACAAGTCCTCCTTGTCAGAGTGGTGGCTGCTCTTATTTTTTTTTTTTTAACACTCACAGAACAGTGACTGCATGCCAGCACCCCTCTAAGGGATATCCAGGTACCAATTCACAACCCTCACAACCCTCTCAACCCTCTGAAATGAGTACTGTGATTATTCCTGGGACAGCAAGCTGTCTACCACTGAGTTGCACTCCCACCTATTCATTTCCATTTTGAAGATTAGGAAAGTAAACCAGGCACGGTGGCACACACCTATAATCCCAGTACTTGGGAGGCAGAGACAGGAGGATCGAAGGTTCAAAGCCCGCCCTGGCAACTTAGTAAGACTGTGTTTCAAAATAAAAAAAATGAAAAAGGCTGGGGGTGTAGCTCAGAAGTAGAATGCCCCTGGGTTCAGTCTCTATTTAAGTAAATAAGCAAACAAACAAACAAACACACACACACATATATGAGGAAAGTAAAGCATGGTTAACACTTTCATGGTCACATGGCTGGTAAGTGGTAGAGCTATAATCAGAACCCATCATCATCTCTAAGCACTCTTCCCTTACCACTCAGGCAATTAGGGGCCTTTGCTGTGAGCACCCCAACCCCAAATCCAGATGAGATGTAACCAGCTGTTCACTGGCTTAGCTCCACTCAATTGATGATGAGCCCTTTGAGGGCCCCACTGGCATATATGTTTTTCCTGAAGCCTGGGAACCCAGCCTCTGGCATAATATTTGGCCCAAGGAGGCTCTCAAGAAATACTATTGAAGCCGGGCGTGGTGGCACACGCTTGTAATCCCAATACTTGGGAGGCTGAGACAGGAGAATCACAGGTTCAAGGGCAACCTCAGCAAATATTGAAACTCTCATCAATTTAGTGAGATGAGATCCTGTTTCAAACTAAAAATAAAATAGGCTGTGGTTTTAGTTTGGAGATAGATTACCCCTGGATTCAATCCCCAGTACCCCCACACACACACACAAAATACTATTGATCCAGTGATCCAGGCATGGTGGCACATGCCTATAATTTCAATGCTTGGGAGGCTAAGACAGAAGGATTGCACATTCAAGACCAGCAATCTTAGTGAGACTCTCAGTAACTAACCTAATAAGACCTTGTTACAAAAACAAAAGATAAAAAGGGTTATGGGTATAGCTTAGCAGTAGAGGCCTGCATAGTAATTTAGCAACACTGTTTCAAAATAAAAAGGACGGGAGGTGCAGTTCAGTGGTACCTGGGTTCAAGTCCCAGTACCACAAAATATATATAGTTGACTGAGTAATAGAAAGCACAGAAAGGATAGGGAAGAGGTAAGCGTTGCCCAAAAAGACCCAAAGAATTCTCTCCTCATTATACCTTACATCATCTGCTCTGTCACTCACTGCAAGGCCTCCACTGTCCCTGGGCACATGGGACTTTGGAAAGTTGGGAGGGAAGGAGGGACTACCAAGCCCATAGGGATACCTGGAGACCCAGCTGTTCTCAGGTCTCCATGTCCCTTCTGCAAGGATCTCTTTAAAACCTTGGGCACTGTGAACCAAAAAAGATAGGGCTTCCTAAGGGTCTGCTGCCCATTGCTCTCTTGCACTCAATTTTCCAGCCTACTGGTTAGTTTCTCTAGCTTCCATCCAATGCTTCTAAACTGCTATGCAGAGGTTTGGGGGAGAAGGGGGAATATGCACCCAGGGGGGCCTGCACATAAGGGCTGCCCACTGGCCAGCCCCTTCCTCTAGAAGTTCCATGTGCATTAGCTGTGCCCCAGAAAGGAGAAACGACCCTGCCCTCTCCACACCCCTGCGCCCTGAAGAAAGTGGCCCTGAGACAGGGTATGCAACTGCCACGCCGCTGCAAGCCTCAGGCCTCCCGCCCTAAAATTGAGCTGAGAGAGAGTACTCTGAAGAATGGGCAGGAGAAGGCGCAGATCTGAGAAAGAAGCCCCTGTTGGCTCTCTAGGGCAGCCCCTGTCCCACCTCAAAGTGTGTTTCTGGTCTGCCTCATCTTCCTGTTAATGATGCTCAGACCTGCATCCCCTGGGAACTTGGCTGAAGACAAGGCCCCTGTGTAAGGGTCTGGGCTCTTCCCCACCCCATGCAGGCTGTGGGGGGAGGAGGTTCAGCAGAGACAGCACCCCAATTCCTACTCAGGAAGGAATCTGGCAGCAGTCTATGTGGAAGGCAGCTGGAGGCCTTCCTTGAAGCTTGGTGTATAGCTACTGCTTGTACTTAAATAGTGGGTCACAGCCAGGCGTGGTGGCGCACGCTTGTAATCCCAGCATTTGGGAGGCTGAGACCGGAGGATCTGGGTTCGTGGCCAGCCTCAGCTTCCTAGTGAGGCACTCCACAACTTAGTGAGACCCTGTTTCAAAATAAAGAATAATAGGGCTGGGGGTATAGCTTGGAGGTAGAATGCCCCTGAGTTCAATCCCCAGTACCACACACACACAAAAAAAAATGCTTTAAACCACAAAGCCCTGAACCATGTTCAATGAGGAGGGAGTTGTGATGGATCCCTAGTTCTGCCCTCTTAGGTTCAATACCGGTTGACCAACTGTGTGCCTTGGACTTTGGGTCCCCCTGCTATCCTTTATGACCACCCTACAAGATAGCATTGAATTACTGTATTGCTCCCATTTTATAGATGAAAAAACTCAGGCAGGAAGAAGTTACATAAGGACCCTGCCATTGAACCAATGCTAACTAGGGCTGATGCTGAGCATTTGTTTGTCTGTGTGCGTTACTGGAGATTAAACCCAGGGGCATTTCTGTCTCTGAGATATACCCCCAGCCCTATTTTATTTTTTATTGTAAGCAGGGTCTCACTAAGTTGCTGAGGCTGGCTATGAATTTGTAATCTTCTCGTCTCACTCAGCCTCCCAAGTACTGGGATTACAGGTGTGCGGGTGTGCACCACTAATGACTAGCTTAATGCTGAGTGTGTGTGTGTAACTGGGGATGGAACCCAGGGGCATTATCTCTGAACTATAACTCCAGCCCTATTTTATTCTTATTCGTTTATTTATTTTGGTACTGGGGATTGAACCCAGAAATATTCTACCTCTAAGCTACACCCCAGCCCTATTTTTATTTTGAAACAAAATCTAAGTTGCTGATAACTTCACTATGTTGCTGTGACTGCCCTCAAACCTGCAATCCTCCTGTCTCTGTCTCCCAAGTATTGAGATTTTAGGCATGTACTACCACATCTGGCTTAATGCTGAGCATTTTAATTCATCATCTGCTGGCCTCCACTACTATCTCATTTTACCAATGAAGAAATTGAGGCTTACAAAATTGGTACTCTCCCAGAGTGTTTCTTAACTGAAGGGTTGTCTTCTAGAAATTCATGGCAGTACTGTCTCCTCTGCAAGGGGTCTTCCTGGACCTGGCTGGCCCGCCGCTCTTGTTTGATGCTCTCCTAGCTCTTCCCTGTCTGGTTTTTTTTTTTTTTTTTTTTTTTTTTTTTGTGGTACTGGGGATTTAACTCAGGGGCATTCTACCTCTGAGCTACACCCCCAGCCCTATTTTTTATTCTTTATTTTGAAACCGAGTCTCATTAAGTTGTGGAGTGCCTCACTAGGTAGCAGAGGCTGGCCGAGAACCGGGATCCTCCGGTCTCAGCCTCCTGAATGCTGGGATTACAAGCGTGCGCCACCACGCCCGGCTCCCTGTCTGGTATTTACTATTCATCTACTACCAGACTGTCAGCCCTACCCAATCAGGATGCATGCTCTGTGAGAGCAGGACTGTCTCCTGCACCATTGTGTCACCACCACATAGGACAGTGCCTGGCAAGTGCTCAGTAAATACTTGTAGAAATAAGAAAGGAAAGGAGAAGAGGGAATGAGGGAGGAAAGGGAGAATTAATACAGAGCAAAATCTGGGTTCCTGTCCCAACACTAAGAGGCACCTTTGAGGCCTCAGCCACTCCCACCAGAGAATGTGCTGGGCCTCTGGCCCCAGGGATCTGCAGCACCAAGGCCACACAGTAAGATCCTGACCCCTCCCTGCAGTGCTGTCACTAGGCCTGTCCTAGAGCCACCCTCCCTTCCCACAATCCATCTCAGAGAGATAGAATTAATTTCCTTTGGCATAAACTGATTTTGATGCACCCAGTACCCTGAGAGTCAGAGTCATCCCAGACACCCGGGGGAGCGGCGTAGGGAACCACATGATTTACGGGCCTTGAGGCCCCTGGCGCCCAGCTGCTTCTGATAACTCTGGACACCTCCAGCCCCCAAAGTCAACTGTGATGGAGCAACCTGGAGAGCTGCCCATCCCTCCTTGGGCTCTGCTGGTGCCCTGGCAGGCGCCTCCCAGGTCGGGGCCACAGGCTGCGCGGAAGCCGGTGACTCTATCCCAGCTGACTCATCCAGCCAGCCGCTGCAGATGGCCTGCAAGAGAGGCAGCAGCAGTCCTCTCCAGAGTGGAGTTTCAGGGGATCCTCACCCTCTCTCTGCACCCTCCTGTACCCCAAGAATCCACACAGAGTGTCCTGCAAACAGTTCAGGCTTCAGCTCAGCACTGGGCAAAAGTCTGGGGCCCAGACTCATCCCCCCTCCCTTACCAAGCCAGGTAAAGGGCGCCAGTCCTGAAATGCAGATTCTTCATTTGTAAAATGGGCATGCTGACCCCTGTTCCACCTACTGCCCAGAGATATCAGGTGAATCTGACCTTTATGAGAGGGTCTTGGAAAGTAGCATGGAAAGCCAGATCAGTGGATCCCCAATCACAGGGTTGAGCCTCTTACCCGGGACTGCACCACCCTGCATGAACACCCTGCCCTGCCCTCCTGTCTACTCCCTCATACTTCACCCTCTGCCCCTCCCTCCCTTCCTTCCATCCTGAACCCAGGGGGATTCTATCTTCAAGCTACACCCCCCGCCCTTTTTATGTTTTTATTTTATTTTATTTTTTAATTGGTGCATTGTAATCATACATCTTTGTTAGGTACAAACTGATAAAGGCATACTTATGTTTTTATTTTGAAACAGGGTCTCACTGAGTTGCAGAGGGGCTTTCTGTGTTACTTAGGCTGGCCTCAAAATTATGATCCTCCTGTCTCAGCCACCAACTACATTTATGTTTTTTTTTTTTTTTTTTTTTTTGCAGTACTGGGGATTTAACTCAGGGGCATTCTACCTCCAAGCTATACCTCCAGCCCTATTTTTTATTCTTTATTTTGAAACAGGGTCTCACTAGGTTGCAGAGTGCCTCACTAGGTAGATGAGGCTGGCCGTGAACCCGGATCCTCTGGTCTCAGCCTCCCAAATGCTGGGATTACAAGCATGCGCCACCACACCTGACTTTTTTTGTTTTGTTTTTTGGTACTGGGGGTTGAACTAGTACCAAAAGGGCATTCTACCTCAGAGTTACACCCCTGACTATTTATTTATTTTGTGGTACTGGGGATGGAACCTGGGGGCATTCTACCTCCAACCTACACCCCCAGCCCTATTTTTATTCTTTATTTTGAAACAGGGTCTCACTAAGTTGCAGAAGGCCTCACTAAGCAGCTGAGGCTGGCCTCGAACCCAGATCCTCCAGTCTCAGCCTCCCAAATGCTGGGATTACAAGCATGCACCACCATGCCCGGCTACCTTTTTTATGTTTAAATTTACTTATTTCATTTTTGTTGGTACTGGGGATAGAACCCAAGGGCTTTCTACCTCCCAAGCAGAAAGTCCTATTTTTTTTTTTGTGTGTGTGTGTGTGTGTGTGTGGTACTGGGGATTGACCCAGGGGCATTCTACCTCCGAGCTATACCCCCAGCCCTATTTTTTATCCTTTATTTTGAAACACAGTCTAAGTTGCGAGTGCCTCACTAGGTAGCTGAGACTGTCCGCAAACCCGGATCCTCTGGTCTCAGCCTCCCGAATGCTGGGATTACAAGTGTGCGCCACCACGCCCGGCCTATTTTATTTTTATTTGGAAATAGGGTCTCACTAAGTTGCAGAGGGCCTCACTAAATTGCTGAGGCTGTCTGACAACCGGCGAGCCTCCTGTCTTAGCCTCCCAAGTACTGAGATTACAAGCATGAACAATCATGTTCTTTTTTATTTTGAATCAGTGTCTCACTAAATTGCTGAGGCTGGCCTTGAACCTGTGAACCTTCTGCTTCAGTCTCCCAGTACTGGGATTACAAGCATGTACCACCATGCCTGGCTTACATTTGGCATTAAGCTACACAGATAGTTTATTTTCCTCCCTGCCCAGGCCTCTGAAGTGCTGTTCTCCCAGCCTGGAACTCTTCCCTCTCACCCTACCTTCTTTGCCTGGGCTAAGTGGTTTGATTGTTTATGATACAAGGGATTGAACCAGAGGCATTCTACCTCCCAGCTATGTCCAGACCTTTATACTTTTTTTTTTTTTGCAGTACTGGGGATTGAACCTAGGGGCATTCTACCTCCAAGCTACACCCCCAGCCAATTTTTTTCTTCTTTATTTTGAAACAGGGACTCATTAAGTTGTGGAGGGCCTCACTAAGTAGCTGAGGCTGGCCATGAACCTATGATCCTCCTGTCTCACCACCATGCCCAGCTATACTTTTTTTTTTTTTTTGCGGTATTGAACTTGGGGGTATTCTACCTTCGAGCTATACCCCCAGCCCTATTTTTTTTTTCCGGTACTGGGGATTGAACTCAGGGGCATTCTACC
>PVLC010050072.1:0-10228 GCA_004027655.1 Graphiurus murinus | reverse complement strand
TCATCGATTAGTTCAATTGAATAGATTAAAGCACAGGGCATGAACCTTATTGAAGACAGCCATCTGATCTTGATGTGCCCTGATACAGATTTTGCATGTGTGTTTATTATGCTTAGATTCATTTAGTTTCACAGAGCTCTAGGTTAATTATTTTAAGCAATAAGGAAATTTTGGTTCATTATTTCTTTAAGTATTTTTCTGCCACTCTTTATTTCTAAGACACTAATTGCAATGTGAGGTTGCCTGACCTTTTCCCACAGGTCATTGAGATGCTCTATGTTATTTTTCAGTGTGTGTGTGTGTGTGTGTGTGTGTGTGTGTGTGTGTGTTGAATTGAATAGTTTCTGTTGCTCTTTAAGTGTACTGATCTTTTCTTTACTAGTATCTACTTACTATTATACAAAACCAGTTAATTTTTCATTTCAAACATTATTTTCCAGCTTCAGAAGTTTTACAACATAGTTTTTTACATCTTCTGTTTCCCACATCTAGTTTATGTTTTCCTTTAAATATTTGAGCTTTTTAATAATAATGTTTTAAATTTATTATCTGATAATTACATGCAGTTTCTGGGCCTGTTCATATTAATGCAGCTTTCTCCTGGCTGTAAATTACATTTTTCTGTGTCTAATAACGTTGTACTATATATTTGGAATTGTTTAATGTTATGGAGGGTCTGGATTTTGTTATCTTCCATTAAAAAAGGTTAAACTTTTATTTGACAGGCTGATTTCAGCTTGACATTTTTGAGACTTATTTTAAGATTGTATAATGCATCTAGAAAAGTTGCTGTTGGAATAGTTTAGTTCTGCTACAAAGAGGTTGTCCTTTTAGGATCTCTTCTGAACATACCAGGTTCAATAGTCTTTCTGCTCTAACTAGTCAGATTCACATTTCTCCCTATTTAAGCTCTGGAAATTATTCAAGACACATCTACCTTGCAATTCTTTCTCTAGTAGTTGTTCTTTGTAATGAATGTAATGAATCTGCTTTCTTACAGTTCTAAATCTGTCCAAATCTGATTCAGGCTTGGAAGTGATCAAAAGAGGAATGAATTGGAGTTGCACCCAATTAATTGTCTAAATTTAGTATAAACCATAGCAGCATACTAATTGTAGGCTACTTGTAACAAGACTTAAGATGATTCCACATTTAGGTCTGGCCAAGTTAGAACTTTCCACGGACACTCTTATTGAAGAGTTATAGAGAGTTCTGACTCTCCATGGTCCCCAAGGAGAAAGTTTTGTGAAGCCTAGTAAAGAGCTTGTTTTTTATTTCATAAATCTTCTGTAGAGGTTAAGTTTGCAAGATGATATTTGATCTGGGGAACATTATGTTAAGTGAGATTAGCCAGTCACAGAAAGTGAAGGATCATGTTTTTTTCTCATATACAGAAGCTAGAGAGTAATTGAGACAAAAGAGAGACTCTAGATAATGGAGGAGAAACCCCAATGGAATGATGGAGGGGATCTAGGGAAGGGTGAGGGGGAAATTAGTGAAACACTTTCACTCATGTTATGTACATATGTTAAATTATCAATGCCAATCTCAATACCATGTATGGAGAAGGGGAGAGAGTGGAGAAGAAGCTGGGGGAGGGGGAGGAGCTCACCATGCTATGTGCATATATGTCCCTATCACTCTGAACTACATTATTATGTGAGACTACAATGCAGCAATACAAGTGTATTAAAAAAAAGAAAAGAAATATTTGTTCTTCATTTTTTTACTGGTATCTGAACACTAGCAACTGTATTTCTCTTGCCCAGCAGAAAGTCATGACCTAAAATAGAAAGAAAGACAGAAAAGACAGATTTTGTCTAACAAAGGCCTCAGTGCTTGTTTCTGCTAATATGTAAGCAAGGAGTGGAGAATTTCCAACTGTCTTCTTTGTTTGAGAATCTAATTTAGACATAGAGAAGACATGCCTATGGGTAAAACTTCTACTGAACTTTTTATTCCTTACGTGGCACCATTTGGAGGTTTCTAAGGGTGAGAGCACCAGCTCACAATGAGCTATTTTTTTTTAGATTTTTGTCATTGCCACTAAACAGATCTGGACAACAGGGAGCAGAAGAAGCTAGAGATGAGCCCAGGGACACAGCTAAGGTTGTATTGCTGCTTAACTTGATGAATACAGATGTCAATTTCCCATTTTGGCAAGTCAGGGCATCAAGGGATGGTAGGCACACATCTTTGCCTGTCCTTAGTAAAACTAGAAATAAATGCTCTCTAGTTTATGATGGAGAGAAAAAATCAATTTGGGAAAATACAGGGTGCACCTTTTCACCTAGACTTCGTTCAGTTTACATTCTCCTATAGCAGTAGATCTAAACTACTTCAGAAATGGAATCCTTTGAGAAATCTCATGAAAATTTTGTGCTCCTTTCACAAAAAAGTACCTACAATCACAGAATATTGACATATTTTAATTTCTCTTACGAACCCAAAATATACAGAGATATGCACACCCATTCACACATACACTATAAAAGAAACATGAGCTCTAAGTAATAAATGGCCCCCAAACAATCTCACTAATCAATGGCCATCAGTACAATGAGGACTGTAAGACAGAGTGTGATATTGATTTTCTTTCAAGATTCCAGTTCAAGAGAGAAAATGTGATTCTCTTAATAGCTGAGTCATAACTGAAAGAAACCAAGATTTCATGAAGATGAGAGGATGGAAATGTGAAGAGTAAGTTGTATCCACAGAAGCTGGTTTGCAAGCATGGCTGTCCTCCATAGATATCAACTCTATCACTTTAGCGCTGTAAAGCTAAAACAAAACAAAGGGATGCTCAAAGAAAAAGGTAATCAGAAATGTAAGCTGTTTTGATGGATGGAAAAGGAAGGGTCCCTTGGCCTTGTTACCTTCTGGGGCTCTATAAAGATGGTTCTTGATATATTTTCATATAACCTCATGACCAAAGGTGATCATCAAACACATGCAAAAATTTCATTATTTCTATATCAATAGGTCAAACAGTAGGCCATGAACTTGCAGAAGAGCTTTCAGATAAGAATAAGAACACAGTATTAGTCAAGGATCTCCAAAGAAACAGAACTAATCCAGCTATACAAGGAAAGGAATCCGGCGGTTTCTTGAAAAGAGATGAGTTTATTAGTTTATTAGTCTCCTGAAGGCCATCAATAAAAGATGGGGAAGCCTGGAAGGCTGAGGGGGGGATGGGGCCTATGAAGTCACTAACAAGAGAATATTGAGATGAGATAGCAAAGAATACAGCCACTTTGCATAGGGATGGCCATCCTTGTGCTGGTTTATTTTATGGAACAGCTTGACTGGATTGAGGATTACCTAGATAGTTGAGCATGTCTGTGAGAGTGTTTCAAGAAGAATTTTGGGAACAAATCAGTAGACTGAGTAGAGAGGACATCCTTCCCATTGTGGGCAGGCATGAGAGTCCAAACAGAACAAAAAGGTGAGGTAGGGTAAATTCTCTCTTTGAACTGGGGCCTTCAGTTTTTCCTGCTCTCTGCCATCAGAGCTCCTATTTCTTTGGTGTTTGGACTTCAGAACTTGGTCCTTCTTCAGACTTGGTCTGAATTATATCACCAGTTCTCCTGGTTCTTTAGCTTGCAGACAGCATTGCCTTTATAATCACATGTGCCAATCCCCATAATAAATCCCCTTCACATAGCTATATAAGTCCTACTGGCTCCATTTCTTTGGAGAGCCCTGACAAATATAACCCTCTTATATCACTATTCTTTGGACACAGGAAAGAATACTAAATAACTGGCAAAGTGGAATAATAAGCAGATATGTGTGAACTGAAGTAATCTGAACAGGGCTACTGGGAGGGATTGCTGGCTATATGAGGAAACATACTGGGTTCGTAGCCATTCGAGGCGACTTAAGTCATTTAATGAGAACTGGTGCTTAAAAAAAATGATAACAAATTCAGGGGGTGTTCAAACAGTTGAGAGATGAGAGTACTGAGCCTGTAGGCACTTTCTGTGAAGAAAAACCCAGGGCTGGCAAAAGCATCAGGGAACCAGCTCAAACACAAATGTGTCAAGGTGACAGGACCTGACTTGCATACTGTGAGCTCTTTCAGAGAGACTGGCATGCATAAAATCATGTGCTCTTTTCTTTAGTTCTAAGATAGGCTTTCAATCCTTCATCTCTTGGAGCTAGAAAAAAATCTTAGAAAATCACAGACATGGAAGGGCCCTTAGAGATAATCTAGTCAAGCCTTCATTTTTACAATTGAGGAAACTGAGTGAGGCCAGAGGACTTGGAGTGATTTGCTCAAGGTCACATACTTGGTTAGTTCATGATGGAATTTGAACCCTTAGGTCACCTCTTCTACTCTAATCCTCTTTGCTGCAAACACTCATTCTTATCTGTGCCACGATTTTTTTAACTACTATAAAGTTAAAAACTATAAAGGTAAAAACAATATACTATTATAGGTGACCTTTAGGCATGTTTATCTGATCTCTTTAGCATTTCAACATTTATCTGTCCTAAAAATTAATAAAATCAACTAGTGATAATGTATAGGATTAGCATATCAGCATTTGCAAATTTGCAAATCACTAGATATTCACCAAATGCCAGTGACATGCTCTTAGGCTTATGGAGCCTTGAGGTTAATAAACCTGTTTTTTGTATTTATAAATTACTTAGTACGTTATTCAGTTATAACAATACAAAATAAAATAAGACAATACTTAAAGATATTTGTGAAATTATCTGGGCATGGTAGTGTATACCTGTAATCCTAGTACTTAGGAGGCTGAGAAAGGAGTATCATAGGTGTGAAGCCTACGTCAGCAATTGAGTGGGGCCCTCATAATTTTAGTGAGACCCTGTTTCCAAAAGAGGAGGGGGTGCACATTGGTGGTATGACTTGGATGTAGACGCCCATGAGTTTAATTCCCAGTACCACTACTGCTCCCCCCCACAAATATATTTTCAAAATTAGACCAAATATGTTAGGAATTAACTAATTTTATAGTAAAAAAATGAAAGGCCCTTTCTTGTAAACCTCCATTCCTGTTAGTTGGCAGTCATATTGATAAGTGTTTTAGAACCTTTTTCTCTACTGCTTCTTAAATATCTATGTGTGCATATTTGCCTTCATTGCAAAAATCAATAACTCAAAAATTTGTAGACAATCTGTTGTTGTATTTCAGCCAAGACACTATATTGTATGCCAACCAAAATTATTAAAATGATACAAAATTGGTGGGTTACTCATTTTCCATGAGAAGAAAATTCACCATAAATATTGTAACTGCATTGTAATAGTTTTTATTCTCACTCAGTGCATAAAATAAATCATTCCTTCTTTGCATAATAACTAAAATGCGGCTCCATAAAACTTATGATTTCAGGCATTTATAAGTAAAGCAACAAAAATAATTTCTTAAATTTTCTCAGACAATATGCATTCTAATAATTACAAAAGTAGAAGATGAATTGACAAGTAAAGACTCACATGCTTTCTGAGATGCTAAGATTTCATAGTTTCTTGGACTATTACCTAGATAACTGTGCTAAGAAAAAAGTACCTGAAGAGTGATTCAAATATTAAATAATCAAGATAATAACTTTCATTTATGTTGTGCTATATCCCAAAATGTTGGTCTCAAAAAACACCAAAATTATGCCACATTGTATCTTGTCTGCAGTGGCTCATTTGGCCCAACATACAGGCAGGGAAAAAAAAGTGAAGGCAAAAATCTCATGCTGGATTCCATTTTCTTTACTAACATACAAGAATAGACTCTGAGAAATACCTAATGACTCTGAGAAAATTTATCTTATCAATCACAATATTGAGAGTATTTACCAAAGAGAATTCACTTACATGTACAAAATGGCATTTGTAAGTTACACACACACACACACACACACACACACACACACACACACACACACACGGACAGCAAGCCTTCCAAGGTTCCCAATCATCCCTACACATCTCTGGCCTACTTAGGGAGACATCTCCTCCACCACCTCATTTAGGGTGGACTCTCTAGGGATTGATGTAGCCCATGGCTTTCCCATGCAGCTTCCTTTGGGCCCCAAGTGACACCTGCAGCCCCAAGCTCGCCCTGTTCTTCCTGCAGTGTGAGGCAGGCTAGGCAGCAACCTGGCACAGTCCTTGGCTCACTCTACTATCTCCATTCTCTCCACTTGCTCAGATCTTTTCTGTTTCCTTGTCCAGTCTCAGTAGCTGTTCAGGGCAAAACACCACATAAAAAGTGAATTGATGGTAGGCTGAGACAGGAGGATTGCAGGTTTCTGGCCAGCCTCAGCAACTTAGCAAAGGCTTTGACAACTTAGTGAGACTGTTTCAAAATAGAAAATAAAATAGAAATGGGGGTAGAGCTCAGAGTTAGAATGCCCCTGGGCTCAATCCCCAGTAACACACACACACACACACACACACACACACAGAGTGAATTGAGACATTGGAATCATAGTCCCAGGTTTGTTGCTATCTAACTAATTCACTCTATCTTTGTCTTACTTTCCTCATATGTAATAGCTAGAATTACATTTCCTATGGTTGTAGTAAGAATCCAATAAGATGAAGTCTAGTTAAGTATTTTGAAAAGAATATTGTGTCAGATACAAGTACTTTCACCTTCTCCCCATATCTTGCAGCCTTACAGTACCTTTATTGGTAGCTATTGTTCTGAACTTTGACCAAAAGAGGATACAGATTACAGCACAGTGACATTCCTAACAGTATAGAAAAAAAAATTCAATCATTGCCTTTCAATTTCCTCATTCCAGGCTTAGTATTTTCCAGAAAGACCATGAAAACCCTCTTAATTCCTCTGCCTTTGAATTCTTTCATACAGAGAGAAAGGTTTGGGGTTAGAAGGTCATAGTCTGTGACAAATAGAGGAGCAAGTGATTTGAAGGATAAAACATATGTTCTGACTATCAATTACCTAGACATAAAAGCAGATTCCTAAAATTTTTGTGAAGGTACAAAATTAAACCTTAGGGCACCAGAAAAAGAATCTAAAGGAATGGTAAAAGAAATGGATGGGTGCTTCAAATCACTGAAGAGCTACCTCAGATTTAATCACTCACTCTTTGGGGGAACCAATGAGTGCCCTATAAAAGGTCACTAGCAACCATTTTCTTACCTAATTGCTTTAGGTAAGAAATCTCATATACCCACTACCCCAGCTGTCTTAGCAACTGAGGGATCTCAGAAGAGGTCCACCTTCTTTCTATTCTTAATGATTTGCATGAGTCAACTCATCTGCCTGCAACTGCTTTCTTTTGTTTGGTCCCTGGCTAGATTGCTGGTTAAAATTGTAAAGGCAAAGGAAGGACTACATATTTAGACAAGAGTGCTTCTTAGCTAAGCAGTAATACCCACATTCTCTAACAAGAGATGCTAGTGCCCCAAGATAAAGTGAAAGTCTTAGGTCTAACATGTACAACTGATATACATAACCAAAGACTGGAGGATTATTGAGGAGAATTATCAGGGAAGGTTTATTAAAAGGGAATGACCTACAAAAATGAGTCTAAGGCATTTGTTCTCTTTTTTTCCTCTGCCTCAAGGTAAGTAAAAGAAGCCCCAAAGCAGCACTGTGGATGGTAGTGGGCACAGGATAGGGAAGTCTTCGACAAAGGGCACATTGCTTTTTGCAGGCCTTGGTTGAGAGAACACTTAGACTCTTTGGCCTAGCTCTAAAAGAAAAGTGAGAATAAGACCATCAAAGCAAGTCTCTTTTCTCAAGTTTGATAAGGCAGGAGTACAAATATTTCCTGTAGCCCAAGTGACATCATGGAAGTCATGGATGTTGAGTCATCTTTAAAATTTACTGCCCAAGAAAATGCCTACCTGGAAAGATGAGCCCAGCAGAAAGGATGAAACTAGGTTTTGTAGTACCTGAAGCATATACAATTTTGGAGCCTTCTTTTATGCATGCAGAATTTTATGATACTTTCACACCACAAAAGCAAATTTCTTAAGAATGAGAAAATAATAATAAATTATTAACTTTTTAAAGTCAATAAATGCCACAAGCACCAAAAGTCCAGAAAGTCATGTGGTAGTTTTATTAGTTAACTGCCTGATGCACTCCTACAACAGCATTTGCCCTAAAATTGTAACTACTTATTTTTGATACCTGTTTCATATGACAATAATTATATAGAAAATTTAGTCTTTCCTTGGATATGGTTAAAATTAATTTTAGATTTGTGTGTGTGTGTGTGTGTGTGTGTGTGTGTGTGTATGTGTTACTAAAAATTGAACTCAGGGGCATTCTACCTCTAAACTATACTCCTATCCCCTTTTATATTTTTATTTTGAAACAGGGCCTTAAACCTATGGTCCTCCCATCTCAGCCTCCCAAGTACTAGGATTACAAGTGTGCACCATACACCTGGTAATTTTAGAAACTTTGGATAGTTTAGAAAGCTTTTTTTTTTCTGCTTCAAATCTCATTTTTGTCAATGGCATGTAAATTTGAGAGATTACTGTCAAATATGGAAAACTCTGAACGGTTTCTTTCATATCTTCTCTGTAATATTTGGAGAATTTTTCATAGATTAGCTCTGAGCCTCATATGTGCCAAATCTTGTTTCTCCTCCATTACTCACCTGCTTCTGAGGTCAGATGTCATTTGGCCACTTCATGTCAATAAAACCTCTGTATTTTCCCTTCACAGTGACTGAAAAGAATACTTGTAGAAGCCATTTCACACTTGGCTGGCTAGCAAAATGTTGTCATTTGTGAACCACACAAGTGTATGTCACCAAATATCAAGTGAATGCCCAAATCAACTTCCCCTTAACCAGCTCTCCACTAATTAATGCTTAATTCGATAGACATAAGGGTATGCATTTTAGAAGAAAAATCAGAACTCACCAAGTGCTGTGTGCCTGTATGCCACCTCGCTATCATTATGAGCCACATTATCATGTGAGAATATAATACTATAATGCATCAATTAGAAATATAAGAAAGGAAGGGAGGGAGAAAGGGAGGGAGAGAGGGAGGGAAGAAGGGAGGAAAGAAGGGAGGAAGGATGGGAGGAAGACTTCACTCTTGACTGATTGTGTTAGGATAAGCTTACCCAATAAATTTTACAGAAACACATGGCCATGTGAACACATTGCTGGAGGACTCCTGAGGCCCCGGTAGGAACTTGTGCAAGTGAAGGCCCTGGGACCAGAACACCATTAGTTTCAGGCTATGTATGCTTTTGTATATGGGTTATATCATTGGAATAGAAACTAAGGAAGGAATCCAAAGATGTCAGCTGGAGAATGCTAACCCACATCAGGTAATTATCAATTTTCAAGCTCCAGAAGATTCTACCTGTATATGCTGTGAAAGGGCACTTAAATATCTGCTACTACAAAGAGCCAATAAAAACAGCAATAACACCAGGCATGGTGGTGCATACCTATAATCCCAGTACTTAGGAGGCTGAGACAGGAGGATCACAGGTTTGAGGCTAGCCTTAGCAATTTAATGAGGTCCTCGGGAACTTAGTGAGATCCTATTTCAAAATAAAAAATAAAATAGGGCTTGTGGTGTGTCTCAGAGGAGGAATGCCCCTGGATTCAATCCCCAGGACCACATACACACACACAAAAAGCCAGCAATATGATGTGAAAAACGGTGTCTTTTCCTCTCCAACCCTCCTTCTCTCTTCCCACTTTTGAAGCAGCTGTCAGTGAAGAGAAGAGGGTAGTACAAGCCATAACAGAAAAAATTTAGAACTGGCTGAGCTCAGTCTCAGTGAGGAAAATGACAGATCTAGGCAGTAAAATTTTAAAAGGTGTCATCCTTGTCCCAGCACTTTCCCATGTCCCCTTCAACACCTAAGGCCAGGTTTTAGCTGTGCTGAAGGTGTCCTTCATCGACTAAGAATTGAAATTTTGACTCATATTGTACTTTCCAAAGAGCTTCTGATCATTCATACCTGAAAGCAATAGAAAGTTTATGAAATCTCCCCAACTTATAGAGAGGAACAGCAGAGTGAGAGGTCAATGGTGGCATGCAGCTGCTTCCTGCTTGTACCCTGATGAATATTTCCTGAACAAGCAAACCGACTCTATCTAAAGAAGAAAACAGTTGCACTTGTTGCTTACAGGATGGAGGCCAAGCTCCTTACCTTGGCTACATAGCTTGGGCCTCACTCCAGGGTGGAACCACTGCTGTGCCCATCCTCATGCCCCTCATCAGTCCTTTCAGCATGCTCTG
>PVLC010050071.1:0-10256 GCA_004027655.1 Graphiurus murinus | reverse complement strand
GAGAGAGAGAGAGAGAGAGAGAGAGAGAGAGAGAGAGAAGAAGGGAAAGAGGAAGGGATGGAGGCAGGGAGGGAGGGAGGAAGGAGGGACTCACTAATCACTCTGCTGGCCCAAATTTTCCCTGACGGCTTTTGCCTGGTGGACCGTCCCCAAGCAGGTGTTGAGAAATGCAGCCAGAGTCTACGCCTGGGGGGTATTAATCCGCAACTCCATTTCCACTCATGAGTAATGTATTAAAATGTTGTAGCTAATAAATTGTTAATCTGAGGAGCTCTGGGTTATTTCATACTTACACAGTGACTTAGTTAATGTAACACCAGCCCGGCCAGGGCTCTGGCAGCCTGTTATTTTCTGTGCAATTCTCCCTCGGCTTCCAAATGCAGCCCACCGGGGGTCACCAACTCCCTCTGCCTTTGAGACCGCTGCTGAGTTCCTGCATATATGCGGATGCACACACCTCTTCTGACAATTAAATCACACCCAACTGCCGAGGGACTGGAGACCTGCGAGTGTTTGTGAGCAGTGCCCCCCCACCACCGCCACCACTCGGCTAAGTATTATTGACAAATCTATCAACGGTAGTGATGCATCGGGTCCCACCTTACCTAGAAGGACACTAGGGCAACGGTGACATGCTGTCACCGTGGTAACTGCAGCTGAGGAGAACAGCCTGTTAGGATAGGTGACCTCTGTTGGCAGAGCGCCTAGAGATGTAGCACTGGCTCTGCTGCCGTGTCACGGGGACCCCAAGGAGCAGCCCGGTGCCCTCAAATTGATTCATTAGGCCCTAAACGTATCGATTGCTCCAATTTGCAGGAATTTATTATATTGATATTGGACTGATTAACATTTTGTGCCAGACTGGTTCGATATGTGCTTGTAACAGCTTTTAATGATTAATTGACTTTTATGATTCCATCTCAGGGCTGTCAGTGAGCCGTGAACTGTGGGCAGGCTCGCTCCTGGGCTGTCTCTCCAGTGGCACGGGGTAGTGATTGAATACCTAGGAAATTAGTGTCCTTGCTGTCTCATTTTATGAAAGATAAATGCTATGACATTTAATGCGGACCTTAATTTAGAACAGAACGAAGCAGATCATTTTGCAATTTAATCATAAACAGGTAAATATCAAAACTTGTTTAGCATTTTACAAGTTAAGCACACAGAAAACAGAGGCAAATCAGAGCAGGCGACCAGGGAGCCGGCAGAAGGTAAAATAAAATAATATGGGTTGGAGCTGTGCAGCCTTTTAATAATCACATAATTTATTAGGGGCGGCATCTGAGCCCTTTTTTTTTTTTTTTTTTTTTCCCAGCCTCGAAATATACTACTCTCATTCAGTCGGTGGTGAGCGGAGGGCGTCTGCTTGGCACGGGCTGGGAAGTTAGCATTTACCTTCCTGGCCTCAAGCAGCTCTGCAATATTGCCTGGTGAGTCGAGGAAAATACATTGACTGATTTACCAGGAAAGTAAATAGCACAATAAGGGACAGGCTCTCGTTTGATACGCACCCCTGACATGTAATAAGGGGAATATCACATTCAGCGGAGTTTACGCTGTTACCTAAAACAGCCGTAAACATTGTGAAAAGGCGACGCGCGGGGATGAGATTTCATTGTGCTCCCTAACAACAGAGAAAGAGGAGGAAGAAAGCGGGGGGGCTGCCAGCTCACACCTCTCGTATTCATCCTGAAAGCGTATTTCCTTCCTTTCATTTTAATTAAAAGACTTAAGTTAGGGGGAAACTGTCTAAACATCATGTCAAATTATTCATGTTTGTACATATAAGGAATAAAATGAAATGGTTCTGTGCCTGCTTCCTTCTTCCTTATCATTTCATATATATATATATATATTTTTTTTTTTTTCCTATCTATTTGTGCCGAGTGAGGACACCTTTATTTGATGCACAGGTGCCAGTCACTAATGTGTAACCGAACCCTGTGCGCTGTATACATTTTATGGCCCCGGTATAAGATGTGCTCGGCCCAATGGCATTTTTATTTTCTCCAGTCTGCCAGGAAGGGAAAAAAAAATTGGGAGTCACCCAATTCCATATCATGAACATACCAGAAACCATCCTGCTGCTTTGCTTGTTTCTGAGAGGAGAGTAGACCACCTCCCTCCCTCCGCTCATGGACAAGCTTCTGAACACCATTCCCACTTGTGTTTGAAATGAGGTTTTTGTTTTTGTGATTCTTTTCTCCGGTGGAAAGCAGGGATCCATTGGGCTCCTGGATATGCGTGTGCATGTACGTGCACATGCATGTAAGGCTACTCTGTGAATATGTGTATACCCCACCTGTGTGGTTGGGAGCACCTTGAACTCACTGTCTGTGCAAGATCTTGAGTCTTGTGTGGCATCGGTTGCCCTTGGCTACGCATGGCATCAGGATCTCCCCACCCCGTGTTCAGGGCATGGAACGCAGCTAGGACGAGAGGACTGGGAAAGCTTGGCATGGCCCTCTCCAGTTTGGAAATGGATAAGGCACAAACATGGCTTTTGTTTGGTCACAATCCTGAGCAGCAAAAGCTGTGTCGAGCGCCCGCCCTTCCTCTGATTGCCTTATATAGTTTCTCATTTTGGCCACTCTTCAGTATTCTGCGTTATGTTCATTACTCGGAAGTCTTCTCCGTGCCAATGTTTTCGTACGCAGAAAGATGACGTGGATTGGGGGTATTTAATCCCATCCAGTCCCACACAAACCCATAATAGATGAACATACCACATATACATTCTAGAGAGAGCGGAGTTTCATGCTTAAGGATCTGATTCTCTGCAGTGTGCCCAAAATACCACATTCCCAGGCACAGAGGGGAAGAAATGGATATTTTCCCCCCATGTTTCCCCTTTACTGGTGGAAAGAGAAAAGAGAATCGGGGGGAGGGGGGCAGTCCCCAGGCTCTGCTCTGGGTTCAATCTGTTGAGTTACAGTGCTGGAGTTTTCTGTGTTTCTCTTTCTCCCTCTCCCTTCCTTCCTTCCTTCCTTCCTTCCTTCCTTCCTTCCTTCCTTCCTTCCTTCCTTCCTTCCTTCTTTCCTTCCTTCCTTCCTTCTTTCCTTCCTCCCTCCTCCTCCTCCTTCTTCTTCCTCTCTCTCTCTCTCTCTCTCTCTCTCTCTCTCTCTCTCTCACACACACACACACACACACACACACACACACAATCAATCAATATCATCAATCCATTGATTATTGATTCTACCAGATCCCCTCCCTTGGAGGGGGTGTCAAGCTCTTAACATCAGCATCACTTGGTCACTGGGCTCCTCAAATGAGAGCCCAGATTTCTCCACGTGCTCACAACTCATTGGTTCCATTTCACCTGCATTCATTTTGCAGGGAGAGTTTTGAGGACTAACCCAGTACTCTCTTGCCTACTGCTTTCCAATCACTAACCCAATAGCTTTCTGTCGCTATCTTATTTTTCTGGGCCTACTGTCAGGTACCTGTCATACTATTACCAAGAATCCCATGGAAAACTTAACAAGAAAAAAAAAAAAAAAAAAACCTGTTGATTCTCAAAAGTGGACTGCTACAATAGATTCTCTCCTTAGCCTGTGAAAATTAGCCTGCTTACCTTGTAGTAAGCATTTTAACTCAGGCAGAGAAAGGTGCAGAAAGGTAGGGAAATGTTCTTATTCCAAAACTAATATCAAAGGAAAATATTCAAAAGTTCAAGCAAATAAAGTCTAAGTTTCTTATCTTTTAAAAATATTTTTCTTTTTACAGTTTTCTCCATCTAATTTTCTCTTTATTTATAAGACCGGCCAGAGGACCATTATGCTATGCTTTATTTCATAATCATACAATATGCAAAAGATCTCTATTAAACTGTTTTTGCACTAGAAATTCTAGTGCCGAATATTTTACATTTTTGATACTAGACTTTCTTTTATATACATATATATATAGAAATTTTACCTAACAATTATTGCCTTGAAAATTGATGGCATAATCTACCGCTAGCTTGAAGATTTATTTCATTTTATTTTATAATCCTATCGGTGTATCTCTAATATCAACAATAACGTCCCCAGGAAACGATATCTCTGCTTAGTGTCTTGATCCACTTGGGTTGCCTTAACAAAGTGCTAGTGTGTTGGCTTACACACAGCAGGAATTGACTTCCCACAGTGCTGGAGGCTGGAAGTTCAAGGTCAGGGGGGAGCCCGGCTGGCTTCTAGTGAGGACTCTCTCCTGGGTCACAGTCTCTCCACCTTCCCTTGTGTCCTCTCATAATGAAAGGAGATGGAGCCAGCTCTCTGGGGTCTTCTTTGAGGGACGTAATCCCTTTCATGACGGCTCTAACTTGACACTAACCATCTCCCCAGATTACCACCTCCAAACGCCATCACGTTGGGGAAAAGATTCCAACATATGAATTTGGGGGAGACATGAACATTCAGTCCACAACACTTAGGAAAACATTTTATTCTCAGCTATTTCAGTAGCAGCATAAGTTGTGGTTTTAAATCTAGCCAAGTCTATCTCTTCATCTATCTTTATAAGGCCTCAGAATGGAAGCCTTTATTGGCTTCCATGTTTTGGTCTTTGAAACGATACTGAAATGTCAGTACACATTTAGTGTTTCCAAATATCTAAACTTGGTGGAAATGCACAGAAAACATCTGGTTTGAAGCGATGTCTCATGTTTTATCTAAACGTTTCAACAGTGTGCAGACAAAAAGACTGATTATTTTTTTTGTCCCCCCCCCCCCGATGCTTTATTTCTTTCCAGCACCAATGATTCTTTTGCCCGAGACCAAGGGCAGCTGCATCATGGCCATTACCGCATCAGCAAGCCAGCCCTGCCCTGGCTCTGGGTCAGTCCTGTGCTTTTCTGGGGAGAGCGCGTTGCTCAGTGCCAGGAGGGTTTGCAAGCTGACAGGTATTGCTCCTGAGGATGGCTTGGCAGGCTTCACACTGGCACGTTTCCCTAAGGTGCCCCCCTCCCCTGCCCTCCACGTGCCGGGTGGGGAGATAAAACTAGGCAAGCAAAGGGAACCTCTTTCTTCCCTTTCTCCCAAGCGTGCCTCTCCTCTATCAAAATGAATAATTCCTAAACACCTGCCTGGATTGGGGGACAGAGACCCAGGTCCCCAGTTCGGGGTAGTGGAGCTCCTAGCAGCTACTCCAGGAATAGACTTAGTGCCAGCAAGGATCTGGGTTTTCATTCTGACCTTGAGGAGCATGTGACCTTAGACTGCTCACCTTGCGTGGTTGGCTTCGTTTTCTTCAGCTCTAGAGTGAAGTTCTTGCACCTTCCTCCCAAATAGAGTACCAACGAGCTGTGGTCTGCTCTGCTGGGTAACCCCCCACCCCTACACACACACACACACACACACACACACACACACACACACACACAGCACCATCACCACCACCACCACCACCACACCTTGCTTCCATTGCAGGATCTTTGGACATTTCTGACACTGGTAAGCTAGGCAAGTTTATATAGAAAGAGGAGGAAATAGGGATGTTTGGGGCAGGGACTTAAAAATGCAATGGAGGTGTGGAGGACTGGCCCTCCAGGGGGGTGCGCCACAGAGTTTTTTTGTTTTGTTTTGTTTTTTGCGGTACTGGGGATTGAACGCAGGGGCATTCTACCTCCGAGCTACACCCCCAGCCCTGTTTTTTATTCTTTATTTTGAAACAGGGTCTCACTAAGTTGCGGAGGGCCTCACTAAGCAGCTGAGGCTGGCCAGGAACCCGGATCCTCCAATCTCAGCCTCCCAAATGCTGGGATTACAAGTGTGCACCACCATGCCCGGCTGAGTTTTTGATGTTCTGAAGTCAACCTGTGCCCTGACTCGTGTCAAGGGTCTGACCTGGTGACCCAGAGCAGGCATTTGGATCCCACGGACAAAGGCAAGCCTGCAGTCAAGTGTGAGAGGGTTGCATTCCACAGAAGCCCATCTTAGTGGGACGCTGGGTGCAGAGATCAGCATGGGAAATTCCCTGGAAGGGTGGAATTCATGGAAGGGTGTGGTGGGGGAAGGGCCGAGAGGAAGCGCTACAAGGAAATTACGCAGATGGGTGGTGTCAACTCTGAGTCAGGCTCTGAGACAGGTGATTCAGGGATCCTATCTCAGCGTTTCTCATGGGGTGCTCTGTGCGCCACTAAGGGCTGGGTGAGGAAAGCAAACTAAGTACAAGAGAGTGAATACAAAGGGATGGGGTGCGCTGTCATGGACCAGGTTTTGAAATAGACCAGGTTATCTCACATCATCTCCACCCCAAACTGCTGGGTCTGGGGGAGTCTGATCAGGATCCCATGGGCTCTTAGTCTAGTGCAATCTGACTCCGATATGGCCTCGAGTCCGTGCCCTTTGTGCTGCGCTAGGCTGGCGAGGTGGATGTGCAGGGGACTGGGACCACCCTTCTCACTCGACACAGGGTTGCCTAAAGGAGCAGGGCAAATGCAGGGACCCCCTTCCCGGCCAGATTTGTGTCTAGCAGGATGTGGGGGGCTGAGAAACATAGAGCTGGGAAATCCTAAGTCCTTACAGCTACCTTGAATGGGGAGGAAGTTCCCGGCACGGCATCCTAGGGCTTGTCTCTGCCCGACTCTTAGATGCTAGACTCTGGTCTCTACTGTCAACTTCCTACCCATCTATTAGGCTTTTCTGTGTCTCCCTGAGAATGTGCCCCAGCTACCTGCCTGCCAGAATATACTGAGCCGCCCACTGGCAGGTCAGAGCTGGCCCTCCTTGGAAACCATTCTAGAAACTTCATTTCCCCCAGGATGACCTGGCCTTCAGCCCCATGACCTGCAGGGTCAGACACCTCAGTATCTCATGATGCCCATTTTTTTTTTTTTTTTTTTTTTTTTTGCGGTACTGGGGATTGAGCCCAGGGTCATTCTACCTCCGAACTACACCCCTAGTCCTATGTTTTTATTCTTTATTTTGAAACAGGGTCTCACTAAGTTGTGGAGTGCCTCACTAAGTAGCTGAGGCTGGCCACAAACCCGGATCCTCCAGTTTCAGCCTCCCAAATGCTGGGATTACAAGCGTGCGCCACCACGCCCGGCTCTCATGATGCCCATTTCTGATACAGCAAACTCTATGTTCTTAAAGAAATGCTCAGAACCCCCCAAATGAACCAGCTTTCTTCCCATTGTTATCCAATAAATTCATCTGCTACACTCGAGGCTAGGAGGAAGAGCTGGGGTCTAGGAGATGGATGGAAAGGAAATAGTGTCAGGAGCCAGGTTGCAGGATCTCTATTGGGTTTCTTGTTCTCTCCTGACTCCTGTTTTCCCCTTGTTTATATACCTGGGAATGAATTCTTCAAATTGTGTGTTAATTTTGAGTGCGTGTATGTGTGTGTGTATGTGTGGCACTGGGGATTGAACCCAGGGGCATTCTACCTCTGAGCTACACCCCTAGCCCTATCTTTTGTTCTTTATTTTGAAACAGGGTCTCATTAAGTTGCAGAGGGCCTCACTAGGTAGCTGAGGCTGGCCGTGAACCTGTGATCCTCCTGTCTCAGCCTCCCCAAATACTGGGATTACAAGCATGCACCACCTCGCCCAGCCAAATTGCGTGTTAATTATTGCGAGCATGGCTTCCAAAGTATCAGACATTTTCAGGAAATAATATAGTTTCTAGGTTAATAAAACTGGACACAAAGTTAACCCAGTGACATAACTTATTGTCCTTTTCAGAGAGCTTCCGAAACAGTCCCTCCAAAAAGGCTCTTAGTGAAAATACACAGCCATCAGGTAGTGAACAAAACCCATCACAGCTTCCCAAATAGCTGAACCCAGCAAAGAGCTTCATAGTGACCTGGCTGTATTTGGTTGTTTACCTAAAATACAAGGGCAGTTGGTAGTAGAGGATTTTATTTTTTCCCCACAAAGTACCCTGTGACATGCCATCCAGTTTGATTGACTTTGAAATTGTCAGCTCCTGTAGAGCAATACACAAAACAGGGCTCTGAGAACGGCTCAGTACAAAGGGCTGTGATTGCCTTCGGAGTCTAGAGGTGCTCCAGGGTAAGGCCAGCAAGAAAGCACTTACACACAAGGGTCCCAAGGTAGTCTGCTAGGCCTAATTTATTAGGATTTTTTTTTTTGTAAAGCTCTCTAGATAAAGTCCCTTAAGAAAACAGAACATTTTAGCAAGGGAGCGTGGGTAAGATAAAAATGTGCACAGAAATCCAGGCGGGCTCACCAGTAGATTAGGCAGTATTGGGGGAGGGGCCCTGGGAACCCCCTACTTATTTCCAGTCCCTGGGTGGGGAGAACAGGACTGAGACCAAGTCTCTAGGACCCCAGGACAAGGACCGGTCCCCTTAGCCTGCCTGATAACACAGGTCCTTTAGAAGGAAGTCTGCAGATTGTTCTGGCTGTCCACTGTTTACTGACAGTGAAGGGTTCTTGTGTCTGTCTGGGTTTTGTTCCTGCTGTCCTGAAAGTCCAGCTACCCACGAGCTCCTTGCGGTGCCTGTGTCGGGAGGTGCCACAACTATGGAGGTTAATGAAGACCCTCTCCTGCCCCGTGGTGGAGCTGGACCCAGTGTGGGGACAGGCAGTGTGTCGGGCAGGGCTGAGGACAGGGGCTGGCCGCCACAGGCCTGGACAGTATGCCCCCACTTGCAACCTGTGAGTGTCCAAACAGAGAACTCACTGGCATTTCTCAATTTGATTTTTTTCTCCTGTAAGTGGAAATTTTTTGGTTCACGAATCTCACAGGATTGTTGGGGGCGGGGTGAGGGGTAAAGGCATCCTTTCTTTTTTTTTTTTTTTTGTGGTACTGGGGATTGAACTCAGGGGCATTCTACCTCCGAGCTATACCCCCAGCCCTATTTTTTATTCTTTATTTTGAAACAGGGTCTCACTAAGTTGCAGAGTGTCTCACTAGGTAGCTGAGGCTGGCAGCGAACCCGGATCCTCCTGTCTCAGCCTCCCGAATGCTGGGATTACAAGGGTGCGCCACCACGCCCAGCTTGAAAGGAGTTTTTAAAGTTAGATCACTAAGCCAGGCACAGTGGCACATGCCTGTAATCCCAGTACTTGGAGGATCAGAAGTTCGAGGCCAGCTTCAGCAACTTAGTGAGACTGTCAGCACCTTTTTAGACCCTATTCCAAATAATAATAATAATAATAATAATAATAATAATAATAATAATAATAATAATAAAAAAATAACATTGGTCTGGGAATGTGGCTTGAAGGTAGAATGCCCCTGGGTTTAACACCGGATAATACACACACACACACACACACACACACACACACACACACACACACGAAAGACAGGGAAGGTGGAAGGAAGGAAGGAAGGAAGGAAAGAAGGAAGAAAGGAAAGAGGGAGGAATAGAGGGAGGGAGGGAGGGAAGAAAGGAAGGAAGAAGGAAGGAAGGAAGGAAAAAGAAAAGGAAAGGAAAAGAAAAATGAAAGAAATTAGGTCACTAGATAAAATCAGTGCGTCAGTGTGGTAAACAGACAGGAGGGGTTCTGTGTAGAATGGCTGATCATAGCCATGCCTAACATTTAGTGGGCACCTGCTGTATCCAGGAACAGCTCATGTGCCATATATGTCTGATGCCATTTAATCCTTACAGAGACTTTCATAAAACCTCATTGGACACCCAGATGTGGGAGAAGGCCATGCAGTTAGGAGACCAAAGCAAGATTTCTTGACCCAGTGTTGTTTACAGCAAACATTTGGCAAAATCAGCATTCTAATACCTATCTCTACATAGCTTCATATTATAGAGTATGCATATGTGTGTATCTGTATCTACATATCTATATCTATATCTATCTATATATGTATATATGCATACACACATATATGCATATATGTGTGTATATATATATATAGAGAGAGAGATGATATAGAGATGATATATATATATAGAGAGAGAGATGATATAGAGATAGAAACAGAGATAGAGATAGAAATAGAGATAGCGATGTCATAGCAGCTAACATTACTCAAGCACCTACTTGGTTTAAGTCCCTCCGCATACACTGTGTCTTCTAATTTTTGGCCAGCCCAGTGCTGTCAGTGCAATTACCATCTTCATGGAAACTTACAGGAATGTGGCTCAGTTGCAGAGCTGCTTGCCTAGTATGTGCAAGGCCCTGGGTTTAATCCCCAGTAGTGCAATCAAAACAAAACCATGTACAGTCTGTGTGAGTAGTTCCGGCCCTAGACGTTTCTTTCCTTAAATGGGTCTCCCTTACCCTCCACACCTGGCTTGGAGGCTTCCTTTCCCTGGCATGGCCATGCCCATAGAAC
>PVLC010050070.1:0-10226 GCA_004027655.1 Graphiurus murinus | reverse complement strand
GTGCAGCCTTTGTCCCTCCTCCCGTGAGGAGAGGGAGCTCTCGCAGGAAGCCTCAGGGCTGTGAGCTTCTAGAGAGTCAGCTGGACATGGTACAGTCAGGCCTATCCCAGCACTTCCTGGCTGTGCAACCTCAAGCAAGTTACCGAGCTTCTCTGGGCTGTAGTTTTCTTACCTCTAAAGTATGGAAAGCCAGCCGTGGTGGCCCATGCCTGTAATCCTAGTACTTGGGTGACTGAGGCAGGAGGATGGCAGGTTCGAGGACAGCCTCAGCAACTTGGCAAGCCTCTCAGCAATCTAGCAGGACCCTGTCTCAAAACAAATAAAAAAAGGGCGGGGAGGGGTGTAGCTCAGAGGTAGAATGCCCCTGGGTTCAATCCCAGTACCATAAACAAACAAAGAAACAAACAAATAAATGTCATTCCATCCTTGTGGAGTATAAAGATGAAAAGGTACCCAATATCTAGAGTAGACAGCCTTTAATAAAAGGACCTCGCATTCGTTATTACTATTACTACGTCTTGGGCTGAGTTTTCGTAAACCCAGGAGCAGGAGGTGGAGACCCACGTCTGGATTCCCAGTGTGCCCTGTGCCATGCTGGGGTGTCCCCTCCACGGGGAGCCCAGCTGGTCCCCGTTCTGGACTTGGGGCTGGCTCACGCCCGTGCAGAAGCACAGCCCTGGTCCCGGGGTAGGCCCGATGGCAGACAGTGATCAGAGCCTGGGGCGATCAAGGGGTGAGCAGGCCACCTGCCAGTTTAGTTGCTTTAGGTCCCCCAAAGGGAACATTCTGAAACATATACAATGTAAACGCAAAGGGGGAGGGAATCGGAAACAAAGACCCGCAGGTCCTCACAGGCCAGGGCGGCCACAGTTCTGAAGGCCAGCGCTGGTCACTCGTGCGTGGTGATGGGCGTTCAAGTGTGAACATCTCGGACAGCGGCGAGTCCTCGCCAGGAGGGGACGGGAGCGGGCCCGTAGGGAGGCCGGGACTGGGCTTCCGTCGAGGGTATCTCTGCCGCCTCTGCCGTCTCTGCTTCACCCTCTGACCCCCTGGCTCCGAATCTCCAGATGGCGGCGGCGTTGTGATCTTCCTGCCCTGGCCGCGGCAGACTCGCTAACCTGGAGCCCACGTCTGCCGCCTTCCAGAAAATAAATTTTTTAATTCTGCCACGCTCTGGCTGAGGGGTATGGCTCCCGCTGTGTCCACCTAAAATTCTTGACATTTTTGCTTTTGTTCTTTAGAAAGTCAGATTTAACTTTTATCGGATGTAGAGTCTTACTTTCAAAATCCCCCTGCATTACGATTTGTGCTTTATTTAGAGAGGCCCAGGTACCCCCGGGGACTATCTCGAATTAGGCTGTCCAAACACAACTTGTTTTTGGAATCCTGTGTTCCTGAGCTTTTGTATCGATGAGTCAGCTGATTCATTAAATAAATAGATGCCAGATATAGTTCAAAATAAATTTCTCCTTTCTCCTTCTCCTTTTCTTTTTTTTTTTTTTTTGATACTAGGAATTGAACTCAGGGGTGTCATACCCCTGAGCTTACACTCTCAGCCCTATTTGATTTTTTATTTTGAAACGGGATCTCGCTGAGTTACTGAAGGCCTCACTAAGTTGCTGAGGCTGGCCTCAAACCTGCAATCTTCTCACCTCAGCCTCCCAAATACTGGGATGTGCCACCATGCCTGGCTCAAAATAAATTTCTTAATTCTGCTTGGGCCAAAGCTCGTATTTGGGAGGCTAAGACAGGATGGTCTCAGGTTCAAGGCCAGTCTTAGCAACTTAGCGAGACCCATAGCAACTTAGTGAGACCCTGTTTCCAAATACAAAATAAAAAGGGCTGGGGCTGTAGCTGAGAGGTAGAATGCCCTGGGTTCAATTCCTAGTACCAAACAACAACAGAAAAGTGAGCCAATGAAGGAAATCCAGAGGTTTTCATCAACTTTATGGTTAACTTTATCATTAACTTTAGTGGTTTCTTTGGGAACTTATTGGCTTGGCATTATTTGAAACTTTTCTCTCGATAATTTAGTATTAAACAATCCATGTTAAAACCAAAATTAAGCAATTAACCCGGTGATGGGGACAAGGCAGTTGAGTGAATAGAATGAATCCAAGGTCGGTTGAAGATAAAATCCCACCATTATTAAAATCTTGTTTAACCATATGGAATATGAAACCTCACAATCTATTTACTTTGGTCCTACAAAAAAAGATAATTTCACATGATTAAGCTAACATATCTCACACACACAAAAAAATTTTTTTGGCCTTAACACCAGAGAAAAATAGAAAGCCAACGAGGCCATCACCATCAGAAATGGTTAACTAATGAACTAATACACTAATTAAAGGTGTCAATGTGGAAATGGAGAGTTTGTGATTGCAAAAACAACAGTGTCCAATTGCCAGAAATAAATATACACGCTCAACAGGATATATAACCATTATAGTCCAGTCTGGTCGAGGTTGTTAAATAAGCGTTCCAGATATCTTTCATTTTTTCCTCTTTAACTTGAGGTATAAATATAGAAAATCATTGAAGGATGTTAAAAAAATTTTAAATCCTTAACAAGGATTTTATCATAAAAAAGTTCCATATGCTTCTTTTCTTTTTTTTGGGAAGGGAGTACTGGGGATTGAAACCAGGGGCATTCTATCTCTGAGCTACACCCCCAGACCTATTTTAGTATTTACTTTGTGAAACAGGGTCTCTGTAGGTTGCTGAGAGTCTCGATAAATTGCTGAGGCTGTCCTTGAACCTGTGATCCTCCTGTCTTAGCCTCCCAAGTACTGGAATTATAGGCATGTGCTACTGTGCCCAGCTTATATCATATGCTTCTTTTCTTGTAAGCATTGTTTCTCATGCTTAACTTCATGATTATTTTAAGTGCTGTGTGAACTTTCACAGAGCTTACGCATCTATTTTCTTCATTATTTCCTTACTGTTGGACATTTAGGCTATTCCTAATGTTTGTGTGGTTAATCCTGCAGGAAAGATCTTTACATGTGTAGCTTTGGTTCATTCCTTGGGCAAATTCAGGACTGACAATTGAAAGAATAAAGTAAAAGAGCATGTCACGGGGTGCTCTAAATCTCTGTTGAAAATAATCCTACTGGGGAAGGAGCGTGCCTTCCTGGTCTCGGCGACCACCTGGGCCTGCGCCTGGAGCAGGCCATGTGGCCCTGGGGTGGGGGAGAGGAGGCGGAGAATCAGGATCGGGTCCAGCTTCCCACAGCTTCTCTGAGGCGAGTGGCCACCTCAGCCCGGCTCTTCCTCTGTAAGATGGCGGCACCAGTGTGCTTCACACGGAGCACTGTGAGGAGGAGGGAGCACTGCCCAGAGAGCTACAGCCCTCCTCTCTGTGCCTCAGTTTCCCCACCTTCAGAAGAGAACCTCATTTTCCAAATGAAACTCGGGCCTAGCCGGCTTTCCTTTTCTCCCTCGGCCACTAAACTGCCGCGTAAACTTGACACACATTTCTCTCCAGGTTTTAGTTTTCTCATTTGTGAGCTAAGAAGTGTTGAGAGGGTGAACATCCCTTCCAGCTGCAACATGAGTTATCTGTGACCTTGAAATTAGAGAGGTTTTCAGAACACTGAATTCCCTGGCCTCTACCCCTCTGCCACCCTCCCCAGCTGGCCCAGGCTCCGGGAATTCCGGGCGCAGACTCCCCCCAAGGCTTTTTATAAACCTGGACTCCTGCCTTCGCACGCTGTTGTAGACTTTCTAGCGGGGGCTTCTCGGGAAAACTCCAAGGCCAAGTGCAGAGCTTCCTGGCCGGCCTTTCTGCTCCTGCAGCAGCTACACAGTCATGGGGGCACAGCACTTGTTGGCGAGAAGGGGCGTCTCTGCCGAGGCCGCCACGCTGCAGGGAGGGACGCTGGAGCTGGCACTGCCCGTTTTGCTTGCCGACGTGTTGTACAGCCGCCCTCCCATCTCAGAGCTTTTGCCAGATCTTTACAAGGCTGGTGCTCACGGTGACTGCCCTAGGGCCAGCAGTGAAAATAGTAGGATTGCCTTATTATTATTATTATTATTATTATTATTATTATTATTATTATTATTTTGTAGTACTGAGGATTGAACCCAGGGGCATTCTACCTCCAAGCCCCTATTTTTTATTCTATATTTTAAAACAGGGTCTCACTAAGTTGCAGAGGGCCTCACCTGAAGTAGCTGAGGCTGGCCTTGAACCAGCGATCCTACTCTACTGTCTTAGCCTCCCAAGTACTGAAATTGCAAGCGTGTACCACCACACCTGGATTTTTTTTTTTTTTAATTAAAAAAAAATTTTTTTTGTGGTACTGGGGATTGAACCCAGGAACATTCTATCTCTGAGCTACACCCTAGCCCTTTTTATTTTTTAACTTTGAGACAGGATCTTGCTAGTTGCTAAGCACCTAAGTTGCTGAGGCTGGCCTTAAACCTGTGATCCTCCTTTCTCAGCCTCCCAAATACTGGGATTACAGGCATGCACCTCCATGCCTGGCCTGATTATTGAATTCTGAAGCCTACTTTTAAAGCTTTCTCCTTAGTGAGCACTTATTCCTAGTTTCCTCTCCATTTTTGAAGTTAAGCAATAATTATTTTGATGTGGAGTATCTTCATTTACCATATATTTTTCTGCTGAGTATGAAATGCTGGGTTATTAACAGTAACCCATGTTTTTCTCTGAAATATAATTATAGCTCCGAACTCACATTTTCCCCAATTCTGGTAAACCTATATTTTCCACTTTCCTCGTAACACACGTGCCTGTTTTGGAGCTTTCTTGAGAAAGATGAAACTCCGCTTCAGGGAGGTCCATTCCCACCCATTACGGGTGTGCACCCCACCCCCTGCCTTAGGCATAGGCATAAATAAGAGTGTAAGTTAATCACATGTGAGAGGCGCTATCCCCAAACACTTGACTGTAATCAACCCGTTTTGTGAGACAGTATCTTCATCTGGTGTCAAAGTTTATGGATAGGAGAGTTCCTAAAAGAAAAGCACACTGCTGCACTCCTGTGTCGAGATTTATTTATTTATTTACTTATTTTATTTATTTTTTTTAGTAAATCCCCATGGAGTGGGAGAAATTGTCTTTGAAAGGCAAATGTCTAGAATCAATTAGCCGTTTTTATTTTTTAATTTTGAGACAGGGTCTCGCTAAGTTGCCAAGCACCTAAGTTGCTGAGGCTGGCCTTAAACCTGCGATCCTCCTTTCTCAGCCTCCCAAATACTGGGATTATTTTTTGTCCAGTTTTGGGGTCTGCTGATGGAGCAAACTGTCCCCCTGCAAGAAGGCAGATGCCAGGGCAGAATGCCCCCAAGCACTGCAGAGCCAGATGTGCCAACATCTGCTGCTCCTGAGCAGCCCACCTGGAGCTAACTGGTAACAGGGATGGAGAGAAGGCAGGTGTGGAGGCCCCGGCAGGACCTTTGCAGGGGTGATGGGCTGGAGACCGACTGCTGGGGTCAAGCTGTGGGCTGGGGAGCTTTGTTTGGACTGTACGCTGACACTCACAGCTCCATTTAGGATAAGCAGACTCCTACTCCTCTCCTTTGCTTTAGAGACTAGAAAATCAGCGGTGCATGCCTGCGTTTCATCAGTTCCCCATCACGCAAAATTGTGCCGGCTCTAAGCTAGACCACCACGAGGGGTCCTCTGCCGTTTGCCCTCTGGGCTGGGAGTGGTGGTGGAGAACTGGACAGAAGAGGTGTTTGTTGGGGAAAGGCTGGGACACTGCAGGGAGATGACCACCGAGCCAGGCAAATCCCACAGGGAATCCACAGAGCCCAAGCCCCAGGGGTTAAAGGTCAAGGTAGGGGCTGACATGTTTGCTCCGGGGTTGCAGGCGTCTCTGCCCCACCTGTGTGTGCTGATGGTGAGGTGCTGCTGTGTGCGCGTGTGGGTGTGTGTGGTGTGTGAACACGCTCACCTGTGTGCTGTGGAGGCGTGCTGGCCTCTGCAGGCGTGTGTGTTTGTGCACCGCCGGGTCCCATGCATGTGAAAGAGGAACTGTCTGCAGCAGGGCTGCTTTGTAGAGCAAGGGCAGAGGCGGCTTGAGTCAGAGCGGCTGATCCTGGAATCCGGGCCAGGGAGCAGCGGGGCTCCGGCGTCCCTGGGCGTCACTCCAGGGATTCGGTGCAGAAGGGGGGCCAGAAAACCTCTGTCCAGACCAGAGGCTCCAGGGTCGGGGGGTGGCACTGGCTTCTTGGAGGGTGCATGGGCTCTTCCAGGGGATCTGCCCCCACTCCTCTGAGAACTGCTCCATCCTCCGCATAAGCTGGGGGACTTTCCTTCTACGCTCCTCCCTTCTCTCCGGCTCCCAAGCTGGATGCTGACTCTGCCCCACCAGCCGGCCCACCACTCACCTCTAAGCCTCTTGTGTGCGGATCTCCATTGTTATCTGCCTTAAAACGACAAAGGGAGGTAGAAAATGGTTGTTCTACGAACTCAGGATTAAAACCAGATATTTCCCTGGGATAAGTTCTACTCACATGGAGGTCCAGCACCCAGGGGCTCCAGGAGCACTCACCCACAGGCAGGAGACACCACGAGCATCCCAGCTCCTACCAGTGCCTCCCCAGGGACCGTGAGGCCCAGAGCCGGGGCTACAATAGTCCACGTGCCTGGGCGGCTCTTCTTTCCTGCCAGCAATCCAGCATGGCAGCTCCTGGTGACCTTCTTTGGCCATCAAGGTAGTTGATATAACCGGGCAGTGTTAGTATCTGTTCATTTAAACCGTCTGGCCGCCACTCAGCTCATCTAGAGGGTCCCCATCGGCCAAGCACCGCTCACGCTGTGAGTCGGGCAACTGGCCCTCGGAGGGTGGTCCAGGCCGCCCAGCAACCAGGCCTGCGTCTTGGAGACCGAGGCGGAGGGACTAAGAGTCCGCAAGTAAAAGACAACTTTCCTGGTCCCAAAAATTACATTCTCGGTTTTTAAAAAAAAAAAAAAAAAAAAAGACTGAATTTGCCTCCCGGCGTCCTTCTCTATGGTCTGGTCTAATTGTCATCATTCTGTGAGCCTGTGCCGCTTCCCGTGCTGGGCTGAGCCGCCGAGGAAGCGTCCGTTGAAGGGTGCCACCCAGGACTGGCTCGAGTTAGACTAGAGAGCTTCAGAAATCTCTTCTTTGATTTCTCGGAGTCAAGAGGAATCTTTGTCTTTTCTCCCACTTAACTACCAGGGCTTCAAAAGCCAGACCTATATAAAATACACAAATGCTTTCTGGACCAAATGAATCTTGCCCGTTTTCTTTGGGCTTCGACGGGAACAATAAGACAGAGCTACAAAAGGTTGGCAAACAGGATTATTCTTTCTCTTTCTATTAAGCACAGAGGCTTCAAAAGAACAGCCCAGAAAGTCAAATAATTGTATCCACCACCGCTCACGCACCCATCTCCCCGCTGACCTGGCCTGTGAAGTCCTCTTTAAAATCTTGACCAGATCTCGCCTGTCCATTGCAAATACTGCATTGTTAAATGTCCCATCCATAATTCCGAGAAAGAGAGAGATCGCTGAAAGCAGACCCTGTCCCCTTGAACCAAGCATCTCTTCAGGGAACAGCTCTTTGGGGTGGGGGTGGGGGTGGGGGGCTCACAGTTTCAAAGCTTCGCAACCTCATGTTGGGGAGCAAGCTACTTGGGGACTAAGAATTGATTGACAGTAGAATCACAGACACAAGGCTTGTGACCCAAAGGGGCCACGGGAGAGGGGCGAGGGAGATTCGGGGAGCAGCGTCTCTATCTTCATGACAATTTCTTGATTTCATTGGTTTAGAACACACGCCATTAGTTCCCAGGTATGGCTCTAAATCAAAGTCTTGGCCTTGAACCTGATCCAGTTCCTGGTTCGGTTTCCGTCCATGACTTCCACAGACAATTCTTGTCGGCCATTTTGAAGAGAACAAAATGGCTCCTGATGCCCAGGGAGGAAAAGCAAATTTGGTTGTTTAGGGATCGTTGAGTTTGGGGTTCAACGCTTCCCAGCAGCTCACAGACCTGGAGACATTTCAATTAAAAATAAAGCAAACAAGCCAGGCATGGTGGCACACCTTGTAATCCTAGTGTTTAGGAGGCTGAGACAGGAGGATTCATGTTCACGACCAGCCTCAGCTACTTAGTGAGGCCCTCTGCAACTTAGTGAAACCCTGTTTCAAAATAAAGAATAAAAAAATAGGACTGGGGGTGTAGCTTGGAGGTAGAACGCCCCTGGGTTCAATCAATCAATCAATCAATAAATAGCAAAACAGAAAGATCACCTCTCAACTGGCTAGTCATCTACAACTCAGGGCAGAAAGACCACCAGAGGATGGTGCCCGGTCGCTGGCCCTCTCTGGGGTGGACGCCAGGCCGGTTTGCCTGGTTCTGGACGCTCTCCTAGAAGGTCCCTCCCGAGTTCCACTCTTGCCCACCACCTCCACTCCTTTGGGTCACACGCCAAATCCTTTCAGAGGGAATACACAACCAGTTATAGTTCCTGGGGCTTTGAATCACAGAAGTTTGAAATAACGCAATAGAAAAAACCCTGAGGTCTCACTTTATGCGCAATATCTGAAATACATTGACTCTGAGTTTGCATTTATTCCTGAGAGATGACTCCGGGTTTTGCCGAGTTGTCCGAAACACACTGCTCGCCTCGGGGCCAGGAGTGGCTCCTGGTGATGCGGGGAGGCTGGGTGGGCAGGGATGCGGCCGAGGAGCCGGCCCTTCCGCCATAAGGGGAGCCGGCAGTGCCAGGAACTGTAGATATTCTGTGATCAGAGTCGGGCTGGACAGACATGGCAGAATCACAGAATACTTGAGCTGGACAGAAGCACAGAGACCTTTGCACGCCACGTCTTGGGAGTACCAAGGCCAAAAGGGTGACCCTAGAGACGGAGAAACCAGCCGACAGGAATTGCCGCCTGATAAGCAAGGAACAGAGCTGGTCTTGGGACCTGGGACCTTCAATAACTCTCTTCGGGAGCTGCTTCCGGAGCCGGCCACTTGCTCTCAGGTGTGCTGGGGGCCTCGCATCGTAATGGCAACCACAATAGGACTGCAGGTGGCCGGGCCACATTCGCTCAGCAGCCTGCCACCTCCGCTAGCAAGAGGCGGCCTTCAACTGTTTCAGGGGTCCCCCAAAGCATATGGGTCGTAGCCGCCAGCCCTGCCTCCTGGGCCTCCCTGGTCTCCCTCCGCTCCAGCCTCTGCTCCTCACGGGAGGGGCGCTGTCGCCACCATCCTGGAAGCCTAGAAACAGGAGCCAGTGGGAAAGCTTTAAACACACACCGTGTGCTTTGCACCAATAAAAGCCTCATGGGTGAGCAAGCGGTGCAAGTGTGTTATTACTATATCCGCATTTAGAAAATGTCTTAAAGTACGTAAATCATACATGAGAGACAAAGAAAATTGTCAGCTCCACACCGGGGCGCCCCGGCTGGCTGGAGGAGGAGGCCCTTGGGAGGTTTGGAGTGAGAGACAAGTGTAACAACACTTGATTGCACCTGGGAGTACACCTAGCTCTCCTAGGTGAACTGGCTAGTGTTATGAGGGCACATTTTCTAACTCGGTTATTTTCCTGAGAGTGGGTTTTTCCCTGTTGGGTTCTCTTAGAATTGACAGATGTCTTAAATTTTGGTAAAGAGACAATCCTCGATTTTCCTGTTGGTGGTTCACTGTGGAACAAGACCCGAAGGGTAAGCACATTGCTTGCTATGTTTTGGAAGGGCTTCCCTCCCTTTTTGTTTTTTCTTGTACTGGGGATGGAATCCAGGGCCATTCTACCTTCAAGCTCCACCCCTAGTCCTATTTTTTATTCTTTATTTTGAAAAATGGTCTCACTAAGTAGCAAAGGGCCTCACTAAGTAGCTGAGGCTGGCCGCGAACCCGGATTCTCCTGACTCAGCCTCCCAAGTACTGGGATTACAAGCATGCATCACCACACCCGGCCTTAATATTTTATTTTGAAAGTGTCTCACTAAGTTGCAGAGGTCCTCATGAAGTTGCTAAGGCTAGCCACAAACTAGCAATCCTCCTGTCTCCGCTCCCCAAATTCTGGGATTACAGGCATGCGCCACCATTGGAAACGCTGGCTGAAGCTCACCCAGGGAGGGTTTCGTCTGATGCTGCGGAACTGCCAGGATTTTTCAAACCTTCTCTCTGCAAATTCGCATCACACATTCCCAGGGCAGAGAGGGAGACGCGGCTAAGCGATACTGAACTGCTGAGCTCCCCTTCGACACTTGTGTCTC
>PVLC010050069.1:0-10224 GCA_004027655.1 Graphiurus murinus | reverse complement strand
AGTTGATTTAATTGTAGTGGATGCATGGGGCAGAGGGACACCCTAAAGCACATGATGTACCTACACAATCATATCAAGGTCACTCACTGAAGTGAACCTTAGGGGGAGGGTGGGGGAGGGAATGGGGAGGGAATCGGGGAAGGGGTCAAATGAGAATTGTGTGCAAATATGTTGTTAACAATTTGTACTTAACAAAGATGTATGCTATATTGCACGAATTACTACAATAAAAATTAAAAAAAAAACATAAGAATATGTATAAATGTTTATATTCACAATATAGGGACATTTTCTACAGAAAAGTGTTCAATCAGGTGTTTAATTTCCGTCTTTCTCATAGTGAAACCAAGTGAAAATCATTCAGAATAAACATGTTCTAGTAGAGACAACATAATAAGTAGAAATTTATTCTAGCTGATGAAGAAATAAGTGTAAAGTGCGATAGCAATTTTTCACAGCATTGCGTAGGCTGCCCCATGTGGATGTGTTAAATGCCGCTGAGTCTGCGGCAGGCACTGCCAGAGTAGAAACACAATGTTTTCTACACTGAATTGCAGCAAGTAGATACTTGCTTGCTTTGAAAGCTTAAATTTAATCTGCAAATATATGCTTTCATTTATTCTGTGTGTGTGTGTGTGTGTGTGTGTGTGTGTGTATGGTGTATGGCACTGGAGGTTGTACTCGGGTCATTCTACCACCAGTCTACACCCCTAGCCTTTTTTTAATTTTTTTAATTTTTGAAACAAGTTCTTCCTAGGTTTCTGAGAGTCTGCCTACATTGCTGAAGCTGTCCTCATATCTGCAATTCTCCTGTTTCAGCCTCCACAAGTACTAGGATTACAGGCATGCACCACCTTGCCAAGTTATTTTTTTTAATTCTAGAACAATATATATAACATGAAATTGTAGTTTTTGAGCATTAAACTCATTCCCTTTTCTCCCTAGCCCATAATAACCAACATTCTAATCTCTGTCTCAATGAATTCTGATACTCTGGGTACCATATATCTATGTCATCAGATTGCATTTGTTTGTCCTTCTATGACTGACTTATGTCACTTAACATAATGCCCTCAATCCGTCCATGCTTGAGCACATGTCATAGTTTTCTTTCTTCAAGAATCTGAAGGATGCTGCATCACCCTTTGCAGACACTGAGAGTAGAAATACGCTGTCTTCTACATCAATTAAAGTAGAGTAGATTTTTACCTTCTGCAAAAGCTCAAAATCAACACTCATGTATTATTATTGTTATTTTTACATTCTGTGGTAAAATAGAAATAATGTGAAATTTACCATTTTAACTATTTTTAAGTATACAACTCAGTGGCATGAGCTCACTATTTCTTTTATTCTTCTTGAATATAGTAATGAATAAGTGATAAACTTTTGTAAGGTTTGGATTAGATTGTTTGAATTGAAATCAAATCTGGTTTAATTGAAAAGAACATATGAACATATATTGACATGTATAGATAGGGCATATGCAGTTTGGCATATAGATATATATTTAGATTCCAAAAAAATAAAAGGGAAATTTAAATTGAGAATAATTATGGCAGGTGTTTAACATCTGCCTTTGTCAACATAAATCAAGAATAACTCAGATTAAATGTGTTCTAGTAGAGGCAGCAGTATGAATAGGAAGTTTATACTTCTTGTCTTATTCAACAACCTCACTGCCATAATCTGAAAAGCCTGACTATTCAATTTAGAGGAAGGTAGGTTTATTTGCTTACAATTTTTTGAAGATTCAGTGTTCGGTCCCTGTGAGGCTGGTGTCTATGGAGCTCAGGGCATGTCAGTGGGAAACAGAGAGAGGGAGAAAGCAAGGGCTCTGCTCTCATATCACAGGGGCCAGAAGTAGGGAGCAAGCAAACAAGAAAGGGGATTCAAAACACAGGCTCAATCTCTAAGGCTACATTCCCAGGAACCCGTCATATCCAGTTTACCAAACCCACCTAGATTATCACCTACATAAATCCATTACAAGGGATTTATCTATTGATGAGATTACAACCTCATGACTTAATTATATCAACCTTGAGCTTAATACATAAGCTTTTCAGGCGGCATTCTATAGCTAACCACGATGTTTACAGTGTTACGGATAGACACATTTCTGAAAATCCATTTATCTTGGGATATATATTTTGCTTTCACCATCTGAGTGTTCTAAATATGCTACCATAAGTATGAATATGCAAATGTCCCTTCAAATCCCTGGTTTCAGTACTTTTTGGGTCTATACCTAGAAGGGAATTGTTGGACCATATAATTTTGTTCTCAAAGTTTTGAATAGGGACTAGGGATAAGTCAATGGTAGAATGTGTATTTATTAAAGCTCTGGGTTCTACCCTCAGTCACAAAATGAAAAGATAAATAAATAAATAATAATTGACATAGTGTAATATTTTTTTCCATAGTGGGTGCACCACTTTACTTTCCCACCAACAGTATACAGAAATTTTGACATTTTCATATCCTTGCCTACTTTTGTTTTCTTTCTTTTACTTTTTTTAAAGGATAGTAAAGCTCATAAGGGGTGTGAAGTGGAAATCCATTTTTTGCTTTCATTTTTTTCACTTTCCTAATTATTAGGGATGTTGAACATCCTTTTTTAGTTTGCTCTTTTTTTTTTTTTTTTTTTTTTGGTACTATGGATGTAACCCAGGGGCATTCTACCTCCAAACCACATGCCTTGCCCTATTTTAATTTTTTATTTAGAAAAGTTTTCTTACTAAATTGCTCATGGTCTAGCTAAATTGGTGAGACTGGTTTTGAACCTGCAATCCTCCTGTCTCAGCCTCCGCAGTACCGGAATTACAGCCATGTGCCACCATGCCCAGGTCTTTTGCTCATTTTAAAATCAGTCTTTTTTGATTTTGTGGTTGAGGTGTGTTTTCATTTCTCATAATAGTTTCCCCATATGTAATATATGAAGTCAAAATTATAAAGAATAGGTGATAATATAGATTGTTGCAAGCTATCTGTATTTTCCAGATACCAATTTAATCAGAGATGCAGAATTACAATACTTTTCTCAATAGATTATATTTTTAAATGCCCATTGTGGCTGAGGAATTATCTCTTTTTGTGTAGTCTGAAATCCTCCTTATGAAGTCCAGGTTTGGTATTTCTTTTAAACTGATAACATTTGTTTTTAATTCCACTGGAATTTGGTTTTCTTTTATCAGGATCCTTATTCTCCTAAGTAAACTAAGCATCTTTTCTTCATTTCCTACAAGTAGTATATGTGTCTATCATATTTATAAGGTTTGTATTTTCTTTCAATACATGCTAATAAATTTTGGCTGGTATTTTTCTTTAACTGTCTGATGAATAAGATTTATTCTTTTTTTTTTTTTTCTTGCTTCTAGAGATTGGACTGAGAGGCAATTTACTTAAGAGTTACATCCCCAGTCCTATTTTATTTCTTATTTGGAAACATGGTTAGTGCCTTGATAAATTGCCGAGGCTGGTTTAAAACCTGTGATACTCCTGTCTCAGCCTCATAGGTAATGGGATCAAAGGTGTGTACCACCACTCCCAGCTAGATTTATTGTTAAAATTCCAATCTCTTTGCATTGCATTATCTGATTTTATACACTGGAAAAGGAAATACTTGTTTCAAACTCCCATTGATATGAAGAATTACTCCCTAAATGGATTTGACTTGTAAATTTGATCCATTGCCCACCCCCCTACCTCACTTAGGAATTCATCTGGATGAACATGCACCCTTATTAATGACATTTAACCCCCTTATATACAAACAGAAATACACTTTGATCCCCTAAAGAAGTATGATTTATTAACACTTAGTACTCAGTATGAGGCAGGGACACTCTGTCAGGAAGGATAATGCAAATATAGACTTAGGGAAAACAGAAAGTGCCTAATTGGTTAGAAAACTAGAAAAAATTAATGGTGAGTATTTTGCTTGTTTTATTTTGCTATTTTCCAGTTTATCTTTGAATGTATATCATGATATGGCATTGAAAGATTACATATGGAAATAATTACTGATTAAGGGAATGTTTAACTTACCCCAGAAATAATTTTTCTTTACTTCTATCCTGGGATTCCAGGTACTAGCAATGCATTATAACTTTATTCCAAAATCCTAAGTTGATCATTTCTGGGCAGACCATGGGCTTCCATGTTGGTCTGCATATTTAAGGGAGTTTCTGCTTTACATATTTTTTCTAAATTCTACGGTTCTACTCCTCAGATACAAACTCAAACGGTGAGAAATTAATATAAGGCAATTCCACCACTGAGTTTAAACTTATTCCCCACACTTTTATGGTTGTGTGAAGCAGTGGACACATCACAGACACCTCTTCCAGACTTGAAAAAAATAAACAAATAAAATCACTAGGGTAAATGTAGCCTCCAATTGAAAGCCCATTTTTCTGGATTTAATCTCTTCTGTATTTTTCTTGATATTATTAATTTTCCTATTATGCCTTTCTGTCATTCACACAGTATATATATGTGATATTTACACACACATATATGCACACATACATATATGTACATTGAGAATTTGTTTAATAATTCTCTAGTCTACCAACACTGGAATGCATCTTTTGCTTTATATGCTATTAAATTTGTATATATTTCTTTTAATTATGTTTTCCCACTAACATGTATTCTTGTTTCCAAATAAACCAGGAGAAAGCAACAACAATAACAGCAGGATTCCACTGAAATTACAAGAATAAAGAAAAAGGACATGAATGATTAATGTTGTTAGTTCCTGTCACATTGTCAAAACTGCTTTGTTTGTCTCTTATAGAGTGCTTTTAATCTCTCTCTTAACTCTATGATCATGTCATTCTATAGAATTTTTTAAATATGTAAGTGCTGTTTATTTATGTGGTATTTGTGTGTATACATGTGTATCCAGATGATTTTATAACTCAGGAAGCACATTTTGGAAGGGTCTGTTAATTCTTGCACAATATTATCTCAATAAGTTTGCTATTTTATAAAACATTCTTCTTATATCTTTGAAGATTAATTTTTAAGATAACTTTTATAGAAAGTAACCTAATAACAGCTATAAAATTAGTAATATTCCATCCAATGAGTTACATTGTTTGCAATATGTTGTTATTTTATATTATTAAATTAACTTTGAAAATGAAAGCTAGTCTTAGATATTATAAGGGAACTGGTAGGTCAATTGCTTAACTAAAGGCCTCTGAAGAAATTTTTATTGAAGTGTCTCCTTGCTATGACACTCTCAGAGGGACTGCTTTTGGTTTTTCACATCCACTTTCCCTCTTTCGTGCATGTGTCTTTATGATCAGTTTACCACTGTAGAAAAGACAGTGTTTATAAATAAAAGCTCAGAGAGATTAGAGGCAGGGTTAAGCAGCTCATTGAAAGTTGACTGAATTATATGAAATGCCCCTTTTAATCATTATATTATCTAATTCAATGGTTTTCTTTATACTTAGTGAACCAGATTTTAAGGAAAGTTAGTGTTTTTACTTTTCTTTTCAAAAAGATATTTCTGCTTCTTTGATAATTGCTTCATTTAACCAGTTAGTATTTATTAACTGTCTCCCTATTTACCAATATTTTTGGGAAATGATAGCTATTATCCATGCCTATTTAAGCTTAAAATATAAAAAAATGAAGTTTGTTTACCCTAGAATAAAGTAACTATTCTGTGATGTTCTTAGTACTTATTATGGATAAATAAATGTTTACACAGGAAGGGTTAAACTCTGAGTCATACGTCTCCGTCTCCGGATGCCTTTGAAGACCCTAAGTCTCGCGACTCAAAGAAGTAAAATATTCCATCTTTTTCTTTTATTCTTAGAGTACTATGCACGTAATTTACGACTTATAGGCAAAGTAAACTTTAAAAAAATAAATAAGTGCAGATCAGGAATGGAAAATCTGTGTCTATATATGATTATGGTGGTGTTCAGAGCATGCTCCCCAAAATATGACACTTTGGAATTTTTCAGGAAGAGAGCATATTCAGGAAGGCACTCTCATTGTCTCCTTCCCCTTCTTTCCTCAAAGAAACCATAAAACCTAGGGAGTTCAGTCTCTGGCCTCCCTTCTTTTCCACCTCAAGGGGAACACAGGAATAGATAAGAAGAATTTGAACAAATTAATCTTTCTGAGCCCTTCTAGTTTATTACCATTACATCATGCCTTGTTCTCCAGTTATAACTTTGAATAACTGTCCATATACATCTTTCTTTGGGCTTTGTTTTCTTATGGAATCTCTGGTGTAACATGAAACTTCTTGTATACATCTGTATGATGTTCTCTTATTCTGTCTTTTGTTATAAAGCTTTAAACCATGAACCTTGTAACAAGTAAAAAAAAAATTGATTTCACTTTTTCTTCCTCTACTGTTAACATTATTTGTATCACAAGAAGAAATGATTTTGTCAAGTGTCTTTATTATAGAATGTTTCCATCTTTGAGTTTAATTCTCAAAGTCAAGACCAGTCTATGTAAATGAGATACAGGTAGTTAAGTACCAGTTAACCCACACCTTTAATCACTGTGTTTGAACAGCTATCTATTAGTTAATTTAGCCAGGATGTCACCAACAGAATTCAAGTACATTATGGAGATTGATGTTATAAGTGATTTCTAAGCTAGTTCCAAGTGGGAGAATAGATAATTCAATAATTAGCTGAAACCTCATGCTTTCCTCTCACTATTAATTTTTAACTGATAGCTCTGGAGCATGCCTGTGCTTACAGGGAACGTTGAATATCCTTACATACAGTCATCTGCTTTGAATAATGTTGTCAACAATTCATTAAGGCATTTGGCAATTGCCTTTTTTAGTTACAAGAAATTTACCTAAATTTGTAATGTTCAGTTGAAATTATCTAATCTTAAAAATGAGCAAATATTAAGGTTTTCTTTTGTGAAGCAATATGAAATTTTTCATAAATGCTGTTTGACATGTTTGTCAGATTACTACGTGTTTCTGTGTGACAATATTTTATTTTGATTTATAAAGTGCATGTGCATATTTGGAGATTTAGAAGATAAGAATCCAAAGAAGCAGAGTTTCTCAGGCGTGTGTGTAGTTAAGTACAACTAAAATTTTATTTATTTAGCCTTTTACATATATAACAATTTATGTATATAAGGCAATAGATCAATTCATATACCTAAAATTTATATAGTTATTTGTTTATATATGTATATGCTTGCATCTAGATACATATAGACACATACATGCATTCTCATAAGGATCTGTGTTCTCCACAAGAATGGATGCCCTGTGTAGGAAACCAAGAGCATTCTGTGAGAGGCTTTATTTGGTTATGCATGTTTTTATTTCAAATCTCCTGCACGGAATAAGGAAGTAAAACTAAAACATTCTAGCATTTATATATTAGAAAAATTCTAAATGCTATTTAACCTTGGATTATATAAGAATGAGCTTGGGAAGGAGCACAATTGACAATACCCAAAAATATGGAACAAACCTAGGTGTCTTTCCATAGATGACTAAAGAAAATAGAGTGTATACACACAGTGAAATCTACTCAGCCACAAAAGGAGAAAAAATATGTCATTTTCAGGAAAATGGATTGACCTAGACAATATTATTTTAAGTGGGGTCAGTCAGTCTCAGAAAGTTAAGGGTCATATGTTTTATCTCATTATGTGGAAGCTAGAGAGAAAAATAGAAAACAAAAGGGATTTCAGTTGAATGTGGAGAGAAACCAAGAGAATATTGGAAAGGAATTGGATGGGGAGAGGTGAAAAGGGAAAAAAGATTGAGGAAGGAAACAGTTCAAATAATATGGCAGCAATATATGAGGTTATTGATACCAAATTCACTAACGTGTACTGGGAAGTAGGAAGAGGACAAAGCAGGTTGTGGAATGGAATACACCCAGAGTTGTATGCATATGTTTGAACCACAGTAAACCTCATTATCATGCATAATTGCAATGTACTAAAAAAAGTTTTTAAAAATGGGCTGGGCATGATGGCATAAGACTGTAATCACAATACTTGAAAGGCTGAGACAGGGGAATCATGGGTTTAAAGCAAGCACTGAGTAACTTACCAAGACCCTGTTTCAAAATAAATAATAATTTTTAAAAAGGGTTGGTGGTATAGCTCAGTAGTAGAATGTCCCTGGTTTCAATTTATATTATCACACAGATAAAAAAATTAAATAGAAATGGTAAAAAAAAATTGTAAGAATATTTGAATCCTTTTTGTATTAATACATATAAAGACTATTCTTGTCAAATAATGCACAATAAACTAAAACCCCTACCACAAAAATAACAGTGAGCTCTTCCATGTGTCTACATCCTAATGAGTAAAAAATTAGTCCTAATTCAATCCATATCTGAATCCATATACCTCTCACAGTTATGTTTCTTGTGTTGTCTTCTATATTTTAAATTGTGTGTGTTTTGTGTGTGTGTGTGTGTGTGTGTGTGTGTGTGTGTGTGTTACTAGGAACTGAACTCAGTGGCACTGTAATTACAACTGTACTCTCATCCCTATTTTATTGTTTTATTTAGAAATAAAAACTTTCTACATTGCTGAGGTCTTGCAAACTTGCTAAGATTGGCCTTGAACCTGTGATCCTTCTGCCTCAGACTCCCTTATACTGGATAACAGGCATGTACCACCATTCCCAGCTTCTTTCATATTTGAAGACCAACTCCTTCTATAAGAATTCTTGAGATATTTCCTGGCACTTATTATCTCATGATATCACCACACTGATGTTGTTTTTTTCCTTTCACTATAAAAGCCATCTATTTAAATTGTAGGGGCACCTCATGACAGGTAAGATTAAGCACCTGGTAGGAAATGACCTAAGACAGGCACAGTCCTCTGTGCATTTTAAAATAAAAAGGGGGAGTTGTGGGAACTCAACTGGCCCTTTTCCCCCCTGGCAGTTGCTATCTGCATATATGAGTAATTATACTGATTCTTCTGCTATGGCTACTTTGGCGTCTCGAAGTCTGGAGATTGCTCCTAGGATGCATAGATGAAAGACCCTACTACTTCTTAGAAAGTAAATATATGATTCTAAAGGTTTATGATTGTATAACTCTAGAGAAGTTTGCTTGACCGGGCTATGTTAGGAATGTGAGCTATACGTGGAACACGAAGAAGTGGTGCCATTTGTGTTCTGACAATGATTGATATGCCATAAATATAAACGTAACCCTGTTGTACTCAAGAAATGTATAAAAAAATCCGTGCTGAATAATAAAAATTAAAAAAAATGTAGGGACAACATTTTTCTATAAAATAAGATGTCCTGTTCTGGTATAAGTTATTTCCCTTTTAAATTATTGGCCTACATGATTAGGTTTAAAGCCCTAATTAAGAGAAACTTCTCTTTTTGTCCATAGCCATAACTGAAAAATGAACATTTTCTTTTCTAAATAGCATAAGCAATGTATTATATGATATATTGTCTCTAGACAAATTTACATAGCCAGTATGATCCAGAATGGGTTCTTCTAATTACTTGTCCTATACAATATTTGGTCCTACAGGAGTTCTTTGACATATTACATTTGGAAAGCACCTATACCATTTCATCTCTGTGGAGAATCAGTATATTAATTTGGAAAGATTTTAAAATGTACAAAGAAAAAGGAAATCTGTAATGCATCCAAAAAAATTGTTCCCAGAATTTGTTCATCAAAATAAAAATAAAAGTTGTATATACACACAGTGCAGTAAAAGATGATCTTTTCACTCTATTTTGTGAGAAATCCTCTTTGATCCCCTGTATGAATTGTTCATCCACCCTGCTACTAATATAAGGTATATGATGAAATTGCTAGAGATTTTAGTCATCTCAAGTTGTCAATCCTTGAATCCGTATCTCTAGTCTTTAGTTGCAGCTTTATTCTATACAAAATTGTCAAATAATGTATTAACTAAAATAACTTTTAACTATATGTAACAACAAAACAACCTCAACAACCACTGATTCAAATAAACAGATCAATTTTCTCAGCAGAAATCCCAAAGCAGCCCATTGCTGCTATTAATTCAACTTACTTTTTGTTGCCAGCAGAGATTCAAACTGCTTTCGTGTACATACTCTATTCTCCTTAAAGTTAATATTAAAGTATTCTCCTGATACTTGTTATATATTTTAATTTGTTTATATTCTTATTGGTGCATTGTAACTATGCACCATAATGAAGTATGGAGTGATAAGAATATACA
>PVLC010050068.1:0-10232 GCA_004027655.1 Graphiurus murinus | reverse complement strand
TTTTTTTTTTTTTTTGCGGTACTGGGGATTGAACTCAGGGGCATTCTACCTCCGAGCTATACCCCCAGCCCTATTGTTTTTTTATTCTTTATTTTGAAACCGAGTCTCACTAAGTTGCGGAGTGCCTCACTAGGTAGCTGAGGCTGGCCTCGAACCCGGATCCTCCGGTCTCAGCCTCCCAAATGCTGGGATTACAAGCGTACGCCACCACGCCCGGCTTAATAAACCCCTTTTATAGAAAAGAAAATTGAGATTTTCAATACTAAATAATTTCTAAACAACAATAAATGCTGGCAAAGATGTGGGGAAATAGGAACTCTTCTACACTGTTGGTAGAATTGCAAATTAGTGCAGCCACTATGGAGATCAGTGTGGAGATTCCTCAGAAAATTAGGAAGAGATCCACCATATGATCTGGCTATACCACTCCTAGGTATCTTTCCAAAGAGACTGAAATCAAAATATTATAGTAATATGTGCATAGCCATGTTTACAGCAGCACAATTCACAATACCCAAATTATGGAACCAACCCAGGTGTCCATCGATGGATGAATGGATTACAGAATTATAGGATATACACACAATGGAATTATACTAAAAAAAAAAAAAAATTATGCCATTTGCAGGAAAATGGATGCACTTGGAAAACATTGTGTTAAGTGAGATCAGCCAGTTACAGAAAATCAAGGGTCACATGTTTTCTCTCATATGCGGAAGCTAGGGAGTAATCAGGACACCAGAGGGACTCCAGATAGTGGATGAGAAACTTCAGTGGAGCCAGGGAGATGGGCTAGGGGAAGGTGGGGGGAGGGAGGATCAACAAAGGAAACACTGTCACTGAAATTACCTACATATGTGAGAATACCAATGCCAGTCTCAATACCCTGTGTGGGGAAAGGGGGAGGGGGAGGGAGCTGGGGGGAAACTCATCAAGTGCTTTGTGCACACATGTCACCATCACTATAAACTACCTTATGATGTGAGACTAATGCACCAAAAAAAGTATATAAAAGGCATAATAATCTGTATTTTGAACATTCATTAAAAGATAAGTGAAATAATAAAAAAACAGTTTCTAAAGATCACATCATAAGAAATAAATGAAGCCACAATTTGAAATCAGATTTGTCGAGATGGGTGTGATGGTGCATGCCTGTAATCCCAGTACTTGGGAGGCTGAGACAGGAGGATCCCAGGTTCGAAGACAGCCTCAGCAAGTAGTGAGACTCTCATCAACCTAGCAAGACCCTGTTACCGAAATAAAATCGAACTGGGAGTGTAGCTCGAAAGTAGAATGCCTGTGGGTTCAACCCCAGTACCATCAAAAAAAAAAAAGAAAGAAAGACAGACAGACATCAGCTTTGCCTAAGCCAAAAGCCCATACTCTAAGCCAAATGATAACACTGTTCACTCATTCAACATTTTTCTTGAATGTCTATTGTTTGACAGATACTTAGAAAAGCCCAGGGGACATAATTATTAACAAAGCCAGATGTAGTCTCTGCCCTTATAAAGTCTAGTGGGAGAAACAAACATAAACCAACATAGAAAAAGAGACAAACTTCAAACCACAGCTGTGATAAAATTTTATGAAGGAAAAGAATATGGTGCTAAAAGAGCATAGAGTATAGAAAAGTCATGCGGGTGGGGAGAGGAGGGCCATTGCACTACCAGTCACAGAGCTTAAATCTGAATGAGCAACAGCTGAAAGGAATGCAGTTCAGAAGGTAAAGTGGCCAGAAGGGAAAGCATGTGCAAAGGGCCTGTAGCAACAAAAAGCTCAGGATATTTGTGCAACTAAGACAGCGTGCCTAGAGCAAAGATCTAGAGGAAAGGATACGAGGACTATGGCTCAGAAACGTGGAAAGCCTGAAGGTGGACATTAGTGGCATTTTATCCAAATGCAAGCAAATCAAAACTGTCTGCACCTCGGTATGTTTCGAGTTGAACAGTAATAAAGCCTTCACAGCAATGGTGAATATTTCCATTCACAAATCTTCTCTAGGTCTAAAGTGAAACACTAGAAACAAAGACATTGCCCTTCAGGAGTCTGATGACAATCTACTTCCACCACTCTCTGATTGATCTTTTTAAAGCAAAACCTGACTACTTCATTCTGGCTTCACATTGCCTAGCAGGGAATGCATGATCTGGCGCTTGTCTACCCACCTAAGTTTTGTGTTAAAAGTATAGTAGAGTCCGAGTTTGAGGGCATCTGGAAAACTGGTTCATTTTCTTGACGCTCGATTATTTTTAGTGTCTTGGCCTCGTCCTCATGATCCAAGATGCCTTCCTCCCAGCCCTTGTTCCAAATAGTTGTGTGCTGGCTGCAACTAAATGCCTCCATTAAGGGTCTTTCTGCAAAGTGTAGTTTGTGGCCACGCCTGGCTACAAGGGAGATTAGGAAATGTGGTTTTTATTCTGGACACCAACAAACCCAAGTACTTCTATTTGTATTTTTAAAAAGGGGGGAGAATGAATTTTGGCTAACTAGCAGTCTCTAATAAAGAAATTGAAATTAACATGCCTTTTGTTAAATGTTTCAAATTAAATGATGCAGTTGATATTAATTCCTTAGAATTTGTTGGATTAAATATAACTTCCATTTTGAAAAAAAAAATGTGCATTATGAATGCTGATCTATTCTTTAGGAAATGCTTATAGAGTAACTTTGTAGGTTCCATTGCCAAAGACATTACAGCCTCTCAAAATTCCTATAGGATAATTTGCCTAAATAATTATTGATTCAGATTCTCCAAAGATTAACAAAGTGCTTTCATACTTGCAATGTGATCACACTTTAAAAGACCTTCTGAAGGTGGGCCTGGTGAATGCCTGTAATTCCAGTTCTTGGGAGGCTGAGTCAGGAGGATCACAGGTTTGAGGCCAGTGCATAGGAACTTAGCAAGACCCTGTTCCAAAATAAAAAATAAAATAGGGTTGGGGGTGTAGCTCACAGGTAGAATGTACCTGGGTTCAATCTCCAGTACCAAAAAAGAAAAAACCCTGAGAGATTCTTTGGCAACTGAGGCTTTGGAAATAAGCATTTGGTTTCTCCTCTAACAGATAACAATGACTTTATTTGTACTGACCAGGAAAGAAGGTTCCTAAGTCATGACCTGTCAGGTAAATAAAGGAAGAAAAGTAAATAAAAAGTACCTTTCTCATTTATTATTAATCCTGAAAATGTATTAATACAGTAAAGTTTTTAAAAACTAACACATTCACTGACCGTGACTCTTGATTTGACTTAAAATGCCACTTAATATCTGTCATTCCTAGTCACAGGTTTAGGATCCTGAGTACAACCAAATTCCTTTCTTTACCTTCCCCACCTATCATAAAGAAGTAAAACTGAAATTACATTATTTGAAAACAAGGTTGAAGCAAAAATGAACTTGCAATGCAAATGTTTAAGTACTTATGTCTCTGATATTAGCAATGACCTTGGACACTCTCAAAACACAAGTCACCAGTCTTTAAATCATTAACTTACTAATGGAACTGTGTTTGGTGATTTGGGTAGTCAATTTTTAAAGTCACTGTCTTTACTTGGCATGATATTCTTAAAATAGATTTAGCTTGATTGTTACAGAAATTAAACAAAACCCTGATAATATTTGGTATCGTTCACTTCAAAATTACTTTTCTAAAGTCACCACATTTTACATGGGCATGGTGGCGCACATCTGTAATCCCAGTACTTGGGAGGCTGAGATAGGAAGATCACAGTTTTAAGGACAACCTCAGCAATTTAGCAAGACTCTCAGCAACCTAGTGAGACCCTGTTTCAAAAACAAAAATAAAAAGGGCTAGAGGTGTAGCTCGGTAGTAGAATGTCCCTGGATTTAATTCCTGTACCACAAAATTAAATACATAAACCATATTTTAAGCACCTATCATAACAGACTATAGCATGTTAGAACTAGAAGAAATTAAATGATATTGTTTTATTTTTCAAATTATTTTATAATGTGTACATATCTACATTTTTTACTTTATTTCTCTATTATATGTACTCAAAAAGTCCTCATCTGTTGACTTGAGAGAATTCCCAGAATAAGGGTCAATAACAACATTGGAAAATTTCAGTTTCTTAAAGAGATTGGCCAAACATGTATCTTTTGAAATTGGCTTGAAGCGAAGTACATTACAACAGACCCAGTCCACAGACACAATATAAATTAGCAAAAACAAAAATACTGGCCGTTTGTTCTCTTTAACCTACATTTAAACCCTGCATGCAAATTTTATCACATATTGGTCTGAGTGTGTACAGAGATATTATTAATGGATTATTAAAGAGATTCTTAGAGAACCTGGCATGGTGGCACACGCCTGTGATTTTAGTACTTGGGAGGCTGAGACAAAAGGATTATAGCTTCTAGGACAGCCTCAGCAAGTAGTGAGACTCTCATCAACCTAGCGAGACCCTGTTTCCAAATAAGAAATAAAATCAGACTGGGATGTAGCTCAAAGGTAGAATGCCCCTGGGTTTAATCTCCAGTACCACAAAAAAAAAAAAGAGAGAGAGATTATTAAAAAACCTATGATAGCAAGATTTAATGGCACCATAAATCCTGTGATAACTTCCATACATTAGAAGAAATGCCTATGGATCTCAAGGTATTTAATATATTAAAGTAATTACATTGATTTTTTTTTCCAGAGAAGGATTGATGTTAACAGCTAGAGATTTTAAAATATGTATATCCTAATAGAATAAATACTCACTGAATATTACAACTGAATAATGTTGATAATATTATGAACAATATTCAATACATTTGCCCCCTCCCCAATACCACACTGCCCCAAAGCAGGCAGAAGCAGAGCTCTGAGCACAGCAATCGCCTGGTGGCCAGCTCGGGGCATTGTGACATGTCTTCATGGATGTAAGTATCTAATCCAAATCCAAGTGGGGCTACTCTGCAATCTAAAATTTCAGAGGACAGACAGAATAATTGCTGGATCCGGGTCATGCAGATGGCGGGACCCAGAAAGAGGGTCCTGCTGTTGAGATTCCCACAGCGCCCTGGGTCTCTGCCTCCCTAGCGGTCACCTGTCAAGCTCACCATTCAATTTCTTAGAGCTCCTCCAGGATCCTCACAATAAATCTCCTTCTTTTCTTAAACTGGTCAGAGATGGTTTCTATTCATTACCAACAAAGAACCTTACTTCTATTATAATACAGCCATTCAAATCTCAAGCTCAAGCTTTTCTCCAGATAGCAAAGTGATAGACAAAAATATCCCTTGCTTACCAAATCTGGACTTTTGAGGTCAGATAGTAAGTACTACAATAGCAAGGGACACCTATAAATTGTTTTTCAAGAGTTCCATAAAGTTCGCAAATAACTAAGTGTGAGTTGAACGTGAGTTGGAAGCACTTTATTCTCTGAAAGGTTTTTTTTTGTTTTTTTGTGTTTGTTTTTTTTTTTTGCGGTACTGGGGATTGAACTCAGGGGCATTTACCTCCGAGCTACACCCTCAGCCCTATTTTTTTATTCTTTATTTTGAAACCGAGTCTCACTAAGTTGCGGAGTGCCTCATTAGGTAGCTGAGGCTGGCCTCGAACCCAGATCCTCCGGTCTCAGCCTCCCGATTGCTGGGATTACAAGCGTGCGCCACCACGCCCGGCTTGAAAGTTTTAATAAATAATGCACTTTGACGTATCACCAGAAAGGTTAACTTTTTTTTTTTTTTTTTTTTTTTGCAGTACTGGGGATTGAACCTAGGGGCATTCTACTTCTGAGCTACACCCTCAGTCCTATTTTTTATTCTTTATTTTGAAACAGGGTCTAAGTTGCGGAGGGCCTCACTAACTAACTGAGGCTGGCAGCAAACCTGGATCCTCCCATCTCAGCCTCCCAAATACTGGGATTACAAGCGTGCGCCACCACACCCGGCTAACAAACAACTTTTAAACCAATTTTATTTTTCAGTTTTTTCTGGGTTGCATTATTTTCTGGGTTGCATTTGTTTATTTGGGCTCTTTTCTTTAGTGCCAATGATTCAATATAAAGTCCCTACAAAATCTGAAGAATCCTCTTTTCTTTTCTTTTTTTTTTTTTTTTTTTGCGGTACTGGGGATTGAACTCAGGGGCATTCTACCTCTGAGCTACACCCCCAGCCCTATTTTTTATTCTTTATTTTGAAACCGGGTCTCACTAAGTTGCGGAGTGCCTCACTGACTAGCTGAGGCTGGCCGCGAACCCGGATCCTCCGGTCTCAGCCTCCCGAATGCTGGGATTACAAGCGTGCGCCACCACGCCCGGCTGAATCCTCTTTTCTGCAGGAGATAATATATGGATAATAGCAGTACCTGCTCTTAGTGAGTGTTTCATGATTAGTCATTACCACAAGATCAAGGAGCTAGATAACTAGAATTTACTTCATTCAAAACCTAAGTTCTCTCTGGGATACCACTAAAGAATCTTCTTAGATAATCAATATATAATAAAAGTTTAACATTTTATAATTGGCACCAAGAAATGTTTATGATGTTTATGGTGACTCCAAAATCTCAGCAATAGATAGAACCTCAGTAACATGTGCTTGAATTCTAAGAATTCAGACATGAATCTAGATTATGTTTTGTTCACTTCCTCAGCCTTTCCTGGCATTCATGAGACTTATCTATTACCTTTGACACCTATGATCATGAAGACATCAAAAGGAAAAGACAGCATGGTGGACTCCATAAATAACAGAAGGATATAACAAACCAAGTGGACGTGTGTGTGTGTGTGTGTATGTGTGTGTGTGTGCAATCAAATGCATTATAATTAAAAACTATTTTAGATGAAAAGTTGTCTAAAGCTTCCAGGGATCTATAAAACTCTAGTTAAACCAGGTATGGTGACACACACCTATAATTCAGTACTTGGGAGGCTGAGACAGGAAGATCACAGTTCCAGGCCAGCCTTAGCAACTCAGCAAGACCTTCAGCAATTTAGCAAGACCTTGTCTCAAAATCAAAAGTGCTCAAGGTGTAGTTCAAAGGTAGATGCCCTTGATTTAATCCTCAGTACCAAATATAAAAAAAAAAACTGTAATCTCATGATTTATGAAGAAAAAGTATAAAGCATAGGAAATGGGGAGAAATAAGGAGAAAGGGAGTAAAAATATAATATCCAAAGGGGCTAGGTAAATTTTCTAAATTCCTCCCAAATAAATCCCAGTAGTTAGGAGGCTACAACAGGAGGAACACAAGTTCAAGGCTAGCCTTGGCAACTTTGTGAGCTCCCATTTTGAAATAAAAAATAAAAAGCCGGGTGTGGTGGCGCACGCTTGTAATCCCAGCATTCGGGAGGCTGAGACCGGAGGATCCGGGGTCGCGGCCAGCCTCAGCTACCTAGTGAGACACTCCGCAACTTAGTGAGACTCGGTTTCAAAATAAAGAATAAAAAATAGGGCTGGGGGTATAGCTCGGAGGTAGAATGCCCCTGAGTTCAACTCCCAGTACTGCAAAAAAAAAAAAATAAAAAAATAAAAAATAAAAAAGCCTGGGGATGGGTTTAGTCCCCAGTGCCACAAAATTAATTAATTAATTATCATTGGTTAACAGTAGAAAGAAAGAATCCTTAAAAACATTATTTGCATTTTAATTAACTTTCCTGACTCTAAGAATAATATGTGATTAACTAAAGAAATATATACCAAAAAAATCTAAAGATGGAAATTAAAATCACTAATTCACTAATCATGCAGGGTCAACCACTATTAATATGCTGTTCTATCTCCCGTGTGTATTGTTTTGAAAATTTTTATTAAAATTGTGGTTATCCATTAAATACTTTGCCATCTAAATCAGTATGAAAAGATACACACACACACACACACACACACACACACACTCACACAATGAATCATTTCATTTGAAAGGCACACTTTTATCTATTAAATAAGTGACTAAGCCAGGCTTGGTGGTGCATGCTTGTAATTCTAGTACTTGGGAGGCTGAGACAGGAGGATCACAGGTTTAAGGACAGTCTCAGCAAGTAGTGAGACTCTCATCAACCTAGAGAGATCCTGTTTGCAAATAAAAAAAAAAAAAATAGGGCTGGGGGTGTAGCCCAGAGGTAGAATGCCTCTGGGTTCAATCCCTAGTTCCACAAAAATAAATAAACAAACAAACAAACAATCATTATTTTTCTCATGTCTGGTGATGATCCAGTGACGTATTATCAAATTCTAATATTTAAAAAGTGAAGTCTGGTTATTACATTATAAACTTTGCATAAAAGCCCATGCTCACTTCTTTTACATTTATATATGAAGACATACCCTCTGCCTGGAATTTAAGTTTTAAAGTTTGAGTCTATAGTATTCTGTCTATATTCTCTAAGCCATCCACACATCATCTGTACAAGAATTGTTTCAAGGAAAAATGTGATTGCAAAAAGAGCTACCTGTATAAAAAGAAGAGAGGTCTGTTAAACCTCCAATGAAGCCAAGTAGTGCCTGTAAATTCTAGTCTGTCAAAACCAAGAAATTAGGAACACTTCAACAGGGAGGGCTGTTTACCTGACTGAGCTCTTGCTGCTGCGGAGGGTCCAAAAAGCTGAAATATTATTTATGGAATGACTTCTAGGTTTAAGAAATAGTCTTTCTATTTAAAGTAGACTATGTTCACCACTTCAGAAACTGTCTTCAAACTGGAGCTGGTTTCAAGATCCCCAGCCTCATGCTTCTAGTCCTTAGACTTGCCCAAATAACTCAATATGCAAGATTCTAAAGCCAGGTGTGGTGGGACATGCCTGTAATCCCAGTATTTGGGAGGCTGAGACAGGAAGATCACAGATTCAAGGCCAGCCTCAGCAGCTTAGTGAGGTCCTGTGCAACTTAGTGAGATCTTGTTTCCAAATAAAAAATAAAATAAGACTAGGGATGTAGCTTGGAGGTAGAATGCTCCTGGGTTCAATCCCCAGGACTACCAAAAAAAAAAAAAAAGACTCTCTGATCTTTGTCCTCTCCACTGAACACACATGAAGTGTCCAGTAGATTTTTCGAAAATTTTTTCTCATTATCATATGCCTTTGCTAACACAAAGCTAATTCACTACGCCTAATTATAGCAAAAAAAAAAAAATTGGCTATTATTTGGAAGGGTTCTACTTGGAAGATACTAAACATAACTTACATTTTGTAAAAATAAAAGTTGAATATAACTATCCGGTGCTTATTCTATAACTCCCCATCTATCAAATAATCTACCATCTATCAATCTATCATCTACTATTAAATAATCCTGTTAAACGAAAAAATTTTAAAGCTACAATAATATTATCATAATTAAGTAAAAGAAGAAATAAATCTGCAAATGTTTAAATGTCAAAAAATACTTACTTAGCAGAAAAAAATATTAGAAAGGAACACATACAACATCAGCAATAAAACATCAGCATTTCTCAGTCTTGTTATCTAGGGAATTCAGTATAAACCACAGCCCCCATCCCTTGTCCCATCTGCCATCAGTCACTGAATCTGGAAAGAAAGGAATGAAAAAGTGATTGCATTGGCCAAAATCAAGCAGGAAGTAAAAATAAGGGCCCCAACCTTTGTCACTCTGATTAATAGGCTATTACAGTGCTTTGAGGTCATTGTATCCATTAGAGGTCACTTGATAGTTCTCTGAGACTTGTGGGTATTGGTTCTTGAGAGATCCTGAGAGGAAGCCACATTTCAATGATAGCAATCACTTAAACACACACACACACACACACACACACACACACACACACATACACACATACACACACACACTTCATTTATTAACTTCTCAACCATATAAATGGCATGGCCAAGGAAGGAATAACATATTTTTTCATGGATTCTACTATCCCACCATCTGGAGAACTTGCTGCGTTTAGTTCCCATTGATCAAGTCGATGTATCTGATTATTGATCAAGTCAGTGGACTCAGAATATGAATATCTACTATCAGATGTGGCAGTAATGAGGCAGGAAGATCCCAGTATAGAGAAAATGTAGGGAGAGAGAAGAGACAATGAACACTACATTTGAAATCATACAGCATATACCCAAACTCCCATCTTCCCTTCTAAAAGAAAAGTAAAACCTAGCTGGGCGTGGTGGCGCACGCTTGTAATCCCAGCATTCAGGAGGCTGAGACCAGAGGATCCGGGTTCGAGGCCAGCCTCAGCTACCTAGTGAGGCACTCCACAACTTAGTGAGACTCGGTTTCAAAATAAAGAATAAAAAATAGG
>PVLC010050067.1:0-10235 GCA_004027655.1 Graphiurus murinus | reverse complement strand
TGATTTCCTAGGAAATTAGTGGAGATTCCTCAGAAAACTGGGAATGGATTCACCATATAATGCAGCTATACCACTCCGGAATATCTTTCCAAAGCAACTGAAATCAGAATATAGTAGTAATACATGCATATCCGTGTTAATAACAGCACAATTCATAATAGCCAAATTATAGAACCAACCCAGATATCCATCAACAGATAAATAAATTACAAAATTTTAGGATATACACACAATGGAACTCTACTGAGCAATAAAGAAGAATAAAAAGAACAAAATTACATCATTTTCAGGAAAATGGGTAAAACTAGAGAGTATTATGCTAAGTGAGATAAGCAAGTCTCAGAAAACTCAAAGGTTACATGTTTTCTCTTATATGTGAAGCTAGACAGAAAATAGGAAGCAAAAGGGACTTCAGATAAATGAGAGAGACCAGTAGGATAGTGGAAGGAATGGGAGGTAGTAAGGGGAAAAAGAAGGCTTGATGAAGGACAAAGTTCAAATAATGCTATGTCCATGTATGAAGATATCACTACCAATCTCACTAGCCTGTATGGGGAATAGGTGAAGCAGGGTGGGATCTGGGGCAGATGACACCAAGTGTTGTGTACATATATGTTTGTATTACATTGAACCACACTACGATATACAATTACATGCATGAGCAAAATGTATTTTTAGGAAGATAGTGTAATTTTCAAAGCCAGGGGAAAAAAATTCTATGGAAATACAAAAACAATAACGAACAAACAAAAAACTCAAATAGCCAAAGCTACCTTGAACAAAACGAACAAAGCAGAAGGTATTATAATATTTGACTATAAAATATACTACAAAGCTATGGTAATCAAAATAGCATTGTATGGCCATAAAAACACACACATAGACAAATGAAACAGACTAGAATGTCTATAAGTTACCCCACCTTGCTGGGTTTCCCAATACAATACAGCAATCTTCAGAGGTGGGGCTTTTAGGAAATGTGGGCTCTAACCTCATCAGTGGATTAATCTATTTGATGAAATCATAATCTTAATAGACTAGTAGGAGATAGAGGATACTGTAAGGAGGTGGAACTCAGCTGAAGGAAGTAGGTTATGGGTACATGCCCTGGAAGTGTATCTCTTATCCCTGGCCAGTTTTGCTCTTTCTCACTCTGCTTCCTGGGTGCCATGAGCTTAGTAGCTTTCCTCTGGCATGCCCTTCCAACCATATTTCTGACATGGAGCCCCCTAACCATAGGACTGAAACATCTAAAACTGTGAGTGAAAGTAAATCTTTCCTCCTTTAAGGCATTCATGTCATGTATTTCCGTCACAAATGGAAAAAGGCTAACACATTGACCTACCCCTACATTCTTCTCTGCCATTTGGAGTCCTATTATCTGTTAACATCAATTTCTGCTCTTTTATTAACCTCTTCTCTGAACATTCTCTCCTTTCTAGTCTGTATTAATAGCTACTCCTGAAGATGCCACCTGGCTATAGCATTATCAAGGAGATGCTGTTTTTACTGTAATTTAGGCTCAGAGTCAGGAGGAGACTGAGTGGTATGGACCAGATTTTTTTTTAGTTCCTCAATAGTGCTCCAAATCCTCTCATCTCTACTGTTAATTACAGATCTCTTGGTGACTACTGCTTCTTTAGTTACATTTTATGCTTCTCTCCTAAGCTCCTGGTTCATATAGACTAATTCCCATTGTCACACCTTTGTTATCATGGCTTAATTTCACTATTTATAATCTCCCAAATCACCGACTTTCTTCTTTCTCCCTCGCCACTGACACACTTCTCTGCCATCACTATGTCATCTTACTTATCTATGGCACTGGCCTTGATACATTTTCCTTCCTTCCCACATTTGATTTTATGCTTTCTTCTCCATATTTAAGCTATTGTAAATATCCTCAAGTTAGATCCTCTTTTCATGCTTAACTGGGGAACTCTAATCACAAGTAAAGCTAACTATTTTCTTTCTCTGTGCTGTACTCAAGCAGCTAAAATTTGCTAGGGATTAAAATGATCACAATAATTTTCACTAGTTTAATTTAAAAATAATTATAACATACCTCAAATGAATATTCAACACTTTCTATCAATCTTACTCGATTCCCTTAGAAAGTTTACTTTCTTATTATATACAAAGACTTTTTTTTTCTTATCTTCATTACAACTCCACTGTGACACTCAGATAATGGCTTTGGATAGTATTTGATTGAGAATATCTGAGCTCCTAATATTTAGGCTGGAATCTTAGAAGCAAACTAGAACTACTCCCAACAAATCACCAGAATTGCTCTGGCTTCTCTTTAAAAATATTTAATATGGCAGTTATTTTTCTTACAATAGGATTACATTTTGAATAATAAAAGGAAAATTTTTCTAACATATAATATATAATAGTAACCAGGATCCTCATCAGTGGTTTGAGATAGGCAAACGGTTTCAAAATATGGCATCGAGAATGAAAAGGGCCTTAACTTGGGAGTTTCAAACTGAATTATATATTCAGCTCTACTAGTACTCATTATGTAGATTTGTATATTTTTCATAATCTCTGTAAGATTTGTTTTCACAGTTGGAAAATGAGTGCATTGGCCTGCATGATCATTATGGTTTATCCAAAGTTTGACATTCTATGATTCTCTGTGTAGGAAAAAGATTATGGATCTCAAAGTAGTATGAACTAGAGTACTGATTAATAATACAATTCTGATTTTAGAACATTTTGTGTATTCACAATGAGTGAATAATTTTTAAATTTTTAGCAACATATGAATAGCATTATTGTGTAAAGAGACAGTTCTCTTTTTATCTTGTATAGTATCATAGAGATAAATGTTCTCTAATGATTTAATTGTAAAATATAATTTATGAATATAGTATTTTTGTAATTTTCTTAGCACTTCCAATATTAAAACTCCAGGCTCGTTCTGCTTGTATTATTTTGAAAGAGAAGTCAGAGATAATTCTCATCTCCATTCCTCTACAGTTATGCTATTTCTTCCTTCAGCTTCTTTCAAAGAATAATTTTCTTTTTCTTGACCTATCAATGTGAATATGATATTTTAAATATGCTATATCTTAGTGATTTTATGTATTTAACCTGCTTTTTTTCCTTAGGTTTGTTTCTCTTAGCTGTAGTTTAGTGCCTGATTTTAATTTGTCGAATTCTCAGTCATTATTGCTTCAAATATAGTTTCTTTCTCTTTTTCTTCTCCTTGAATTTCCAAAAGATACATGTTAACACATTTGGTAGCTAGTTGTCCTATATTTCTTGGATATTCCGTTTTTTTTGTTTTGTTTTGCTTTTTTAGTATTTTATTTTTTTGTATTTTTTTTTTCTCTTTTCTTCTCAGATGTGGAGGTTTCTATTCTCACATACTCAATGTTAGGGATTCTTTCCTCAGCCATGTCCAGTCTACTAATGAACCCAGAAAGAAAGTCTTCATTTTTTTGTTATAGGGTTTTTGATTTATAATATTTCTTTTTAATTTTTTTATAATTTCCATTATTCTGATTATATTATCATGTTTTTTGCAAGTTGTTTGCTTTTTCTATTAAAGTCCTCAGCATATTGGTGATAGATTTTTGTCTTTAAATTTCTTGTCTAATAACTCCAACATTCCTGCCATATTTTACTCAAGTTTTGAAGCTTTTTTATTTTCTTCCAAATGTATTTTTGCCTTTTAGTATGTCTTGTATTTGGAGTTGAAATTCATATAATATGTAAAGGGCAAAATAAATTACAAAAAATAGGCCTTTAGTGATGTGATGTTAAGATATAAGGTGAGGAAAAACATTCTATAGTTTTCTGTCTCAGTCTTTTGGTAAGACAATATCCTTGGACTGTGAACTTCATCATTACTTCTCAGTTACCCCATAACATTTTGATGAGACAGGAGGGCTAGAAGAAGCCCAAGTTGGGAATTTTCTTTCCTTCAGGTTAGAATTTAAACCCCAGCAGGCTAGTGTTTGCTAAAGTAGCTTCTTCTGAGGGAAAGCCTTGTTCAGAAGGAAGGAATGTTCTGGCTTATTTAAAAATATTTTATCTCTCCATCTTTCTGCGTGATCATTACTGTGTTTCTTAGCATTCTCACTGCTCTAATCCAATGACTTAACCATATAACTGAGAGGAAAGGAGATTCATTTGCTCATGGTTTTCCTTGGATATTATGAGTTTTAGACCACATAAAGCCAGGGACTCCAGATCTCAGGGCATGGTGGCAGGAAGCAGAGAGAGAAGGAAAGCTCCTCACATGATGGAAGCCAGAAGCAAGAGAAATCCAGCAAACAAGGGGATTCCAAGATACAAGCACAAGCTCTAAGGCCACAACCTCAGGGACCCATCTTCTCCAGCCATGCTCTACCACCCTAGGTTTCTACCCAGATAAATGCATTACAATGTATTTATCCATTGCTGAGATTACAACTTATATGACTTTCAACCATGAACTTACTACGTGAGCTCTTTAGGGAGCACTCTATATCTACCTATGACTTATCGGGCACCCCAGGCTGAACTCTCAGCCATGAGGCCCCAATAAAGATGCTGCCTGAATGTTGCTGGTTCGATCCTCTTTTATTATATCTCTCTCTTTCTGGGATCAAGGGCACTACACAAGCAGTAACAAATACAGTACAGAAGTCGGCTTTCCAAATAGTGCTTTTCCAACAGACTTCCAATACCCCCTCTCTCTAGCAATCCGTCTTCCACTAGCAACCAACAACCTTTCCTCCCAGAACCTCTCCAGCAACCCTTCTAGCAACCCTCCAGCAGCCTCTCCCCAGCAGCACTGTGAGCACTCGTTAGAGCTCCTAGAAATAAAGCTTACAAAAGTAAAAAGGCTTGCTATAACTGCCTCCTCCTGAGACTTTTAACTCTCAGACTATTCACACCATGTCCCACCTATTCATCAATTACAGTTCAGGTTTTCTACCTTGGTCCTGGCTCCTTTGGAGATTTCTTTTCATTCATGGGTTTTTGCTCTGATAAATTATGATTCTTTGTATCTTGCATCTGTCTGTTCAATTATTGAGGCAGTGATTTGCCCTGTGACCTCAATGTGATCTCTGATAGATCTAAATGAGTTGTTGATTTTTAGTTTTTTTAGGTTTTTACTTGTTGCATGGATGAGTAGCAACTTTAAGGGAAGTTAGAGACTAGACTGAACACTGGAAATCCAGAACCTTCAATATGTATGAATCTTATAAAAATAAATATCTGATATGATTGTTTCCTAGGAAGGGAGGCAAGAATAGATTTGAGACTGATGAGTAAGTGGACTTTAGTCTTCTTATTTTACAAAAGAGATTATATAACAGTACAATTAAAGATTAATAAAAATAATAAGACATAATGGAGAGGAAGCAAACTTTCAGATAAAAATATAGAAGCTTGGAGACAAAAAAAAAAAAAGAGATATTTGAAACGCATTATCCACCTTTTCTTTAAAAGCACTTCTTATGTATCTTAATCAATGTAAGAGTCCACATTATCATTTTAGCAATAAATTTAAGTGCCTTTCCTAACTACACTTTCTTTCTCATCTTCCACATCTATTCAGTTGTTAACTGAAACTCATTCTAATGGTAAAAATGCTTTCTGATCCATAATTGCCTCTTTTCTCCACTGATCATTTTAACTCATTTTTGTTTTTATTATTGTTTTTATCTGTACTATGGCAATGGTCTTATTACTAGTCTTTTTACTTTCAAAAATCTTGTTCTCATATAATTTTCTACATAGGTATTATCACTTATAATTTTCCTCATTAAAAGTGCAATTGTTTTTTGTTAGATCAGGGATGAGGGAGCTAAAACTTAGGCAATGAGTTCCCACATTCATGGAGAATATATATAATTAATATTATTTCTGTCTGAACCAAACTATGATCCTCAGTCTCCATATATATATAATATATATTATATATATATATATATTATTATTATTATTTGCGGTACTGGGGATTGAATCCAGGGACATTCTACCTCCAAGCTACACCTCCAGTTCTATCTATTTTTTTTTTAATTCTTTATTTTGAAACAGGGTCTCACTAAGTTGTGGAGTGCCTCACTAAGTAGCTGAGGCTGGCCGCAAACCTGGATCCTTCAGTCTCAGCCTCCCAAGTCCTGGGATTACAAGTGTGCACCACCACACCCGGCTCTCAGTCTCCATATTAAATTATGATTTACATGGGCACTACAAATTGATTGTAATGAAACTTATTGCACTTTCTTTCACCAAAGGACTGCTACATTTCTAGTAAGCATTTGTCTATTTTGATGGATATTTATAGACTGAGGAATAAAAATCAAAAGTTATTAGAAACTTAAAGAATGGAGTTGATATTTAAGAATATTACATAACTGAGGATTCCTCTAGGATACTTTATTCTGATTGAGAAAATACAGCAACCTGTCATAACATGTGACCTTTAACTTACTGTCTATGTTCTTTTTTTTTGTTTTGTTTTCCTAAAAGAGTTTTCTGGAGGTGACATTTAATTGTACCAGACTTGAAAATACTATTATTATTGTATCACAGGATGTGAGCTTACTGTAAGCATTGTCTTAATGCAAAGAAGAAAAATAAACAGGTATACACATTCTCAGATAGCAGTCAGGAGAAAAACTAGGCAACAGGGAACAGTGAAAGAGAGTAGAAGCCAGTAGAAAGCACTTTGATTCTGGACAGGCTTAAATGAGAAAAGATGGCAAGTCAATGTGAAGAAGATGATTTCAGAGTAAGACAAACTACAACTGTCATAGGAGCAGATTAATAAATTGGAAATTTAATATGAATGTGAAAATGTCATCAAAATGATATGGAACAAAATGAATAGCAAGAGAGAATACAAATATTTGAAGGAAAAGTAGTGTAACATTGAGTCAGGATTTTTAATAAGAACATAATTTCTACACACAGGAGATTTTTAAAAAGTGAGTTCAGAAAGAAGACACAAATGGACTTAGATGTAGAATAGTATGAAGAAATTGACATCAGAGAGACTGAAAAGAGAATTTTTGGTATTATGAGGAAATTATTCAATACTTTTAAGAGAAGGATAAATTTTCAAACTGAAAACTTTTGCAACAACATATTTAAATATATTTTATGTGGTTCAATTTCTGAATCTTCCATGGAAGTTGAGGAAAATATTCTCTGATTTGCATATCATTGCTTTCTGAAAAATAATTGTTCATACTTTGTATGATATTGTATTTGTTTTATTTTATCATAAAACTAATAAGAAGGGTGTTTTTTCCAAAATGTATAGCTATGACATTTGAACCGTTTAACTGCCATTCATTATTGCCATGCCCAGATGCAGAATCAGTACCCAACAGAGTAGTACTGGATAAAGTTCTCATGTTCACCTTTCACATTGTTGATCATTCATGTCTTATAGGATTTTTGAGATAACCAAGCCTTGCAATTCATTCAACTGGCACTCTTTTTTATTATTTCCTTTAATATTTCTTTTCAGAAAATAATAGAATAATAACTGGATAGAAAACCTGAATGGCCAGAACTTTTTATCTAGTAAACTGAAACAAAATATACAAGAACTTAAAACGCTTTTCTAGAGCTCTTCTAACTTTAAGCTTTTAGTGTTTTTCATATAATTACATAATAATGATAATATAGGAGGAAAAGATAATAAGCATAAAACCAATAGGGTTAGCAAGGTTAGATCCTTCCAATATTGAGATTGATTTTTTTAAACACGGACTCATTGAACTACCACTGCTCCCTTACATATTAAATCATTGACATCCAGCTGACCTTTTAATTCACAAAAAAGTTGTAAAAAAGAATATTTAATGAGGAAAAGATGCTATTTCTCAAAAGCACCACAGCATGATTATTTTGAAAACACTGTCTTCTGAGAGATGATAGCTCAAAAGTTAGGGTTCAGTCAACCTGATTAGAGGTGGTTTGTTCATTTCAGTAAAGCCAGAGGCATCTGTGTATATAAGCAAGTGTACATGTATGTATATGCAGTATTTTTCCATTTTAATACTTTGCAATGTGCATATGCATGTTTTTTGTTTTTAATTCTTTATAGGACTCTTCAGCAATATAGGAGAAGATAGATAAAAGCAAGAGTGATTACGTGGAAATTCTTGAAGATTAGTCTAAAACTTATACTTGTACTAAAATAATAGTAAATTTATGACAAAAATCAATAAAAATCAATATACCATATTTCAAAAATCTAGTAGGTTTAGATACTATTGATTAAAATTAGTATTATCGGTATATATAGTTCCTTGTACTCTATATAGAAAAATGAGAAAATAAATAGCATAATAAATAAATACTTTCAATGAAATAATATGATAAGATGAAGGAGCACAAGAATAAGAAAGCTGGGATGGAAGGTATGATATTAACTGGATTTCTAGCAGTCATTGACAGGCAATTCTATTTCATTTTAATAGTTAATGCAGTTAAAGAAATTACTCGAGAAAGCACAAATTATTCTTCTGTGGTATTTCGTATGACTAATTTGGTAGTTCATTATAAAATAAGAAGTACTCTTACTGGATTACCATGGGTGACCATATATTTTATTTTGGGGGTTGGCATGTTGAAAGGAAATAAGTGTGATTGTATTTTCAAATGGCAGTTAGCTTAGGTACATAGAATTAAAATACCATGCATATTAGCCCCAATGAAAAATAAAATGAACAAAGGAAACTTATACAATGATGCAAGAAATACTTTCTCCTTAGCCTATTATAACATAGAAAATGTTGCTATCATTTTTGTACGTCAAAAAACTTAGCCACTTATTTTGCTGGTATTCATAATATTTATTTTTGGAAAATGTTCTAATATCTTCCCTCCTATTAGCTAAAATCATCAAATTTAATTATAAAATAAACATTAAATCTATTGAATTGTTTTCATGTCAACTATCTTCCTACTCTAAGCTACCTCTCTTTTGCACTAACACAATAACCTATGAAATCAGACTGCCTCTTTCTCAATTTATTTTTCACACTATATACAAGGTAAACCTTGTTGAAAGAAGCAAACCACACAGAATCACACCTCTGCTTAAGATTCTTTAGTGATTCGGAACTAAACCTAATAAAAAATGAAAGTCTGTCATGGTCTAATATTTCCTACATGGTCCAAACTTATTTCACATCATTCCCTAACCCCCTGATATTAGACTGATATTTAGTTCCTGACAATCAAACCTTTGTTTATAACCTCAGTGTCATTGTTCTCACTATTGTATCCTCCTGGACTATTCTTATTGTGTCTTAATTTCTGTTTCTTTATTATAATTTTGATCTCACCATAAATGCAAGCTCCTTGGAAAATCCTTACCTAAATTCTGCTTTCCACTCTACTTGGTGTTCTTAATCTTCTTCTATTATAATAATACATAATCTCTATTTGCTATGATAGATTGCTTTCTCCATGATAGAAAGATTTAGCATTGTAGTCAAGCAGGCACATCATGGATAAGTTACTAAAAATAGAGTTTAGGATAGTGTTAAAAGCAAACAGAGAAAAAAGAAACGTTATTTATCTAAAGTAATAATAGTCATTACAATTTATTATCAAAAGAGTAAAAGCCAAAAGACAATAGAACAATTTATTTAGAGCCATAAGAATAAACAACGAATCAGAATTTTATATTTGGGAAACATATATCCTTTAAAATAATTTAAATAATGAGAACATTTTCAGATTTAAAATAATGAACAGGATTTTTCACCAAGTGATTTCTAGTACAGGAAATGCTAAAAGAATTTCTACAGGCTACCTGGAATTATATCAGATAGAAACGTGTATCTTTAGGAAAGATTAAGAACATTAAAAACATGAAAAATGGCTAAATATAACATGTAAATGATTTTTAATTTTTGCAATATTTATGATTACTTAAGGGGAATATTATGGCATTTTATGGAATTTATAACATTTGTCTATGTTGTACATATAAAAATTATAAAGGAATCAAGTGGCAGCAAATGAACTTCATTTGAAAGGTTTTCACATTCTATATAAAATATTATAGCATAAGAATTGGATATACTGAAAAGTTAGACACATTTTATAATTCTATATACTTAAGAAACAGATACTGCCAGAAAAATACATAGATTAAGTTAAAATAGAATTATAAAACATGTTCAAATACTTTTTATAACCAGGGAAAAAATTAAAAGTGAAGTAAAAGTCAGAAAAGACAGAGATATCTAATAACTAAA
>PVLC010050066.1:0-10240 GCA_004027655.1 Graphiurus murinus | reverse complement strand
AAAAAAAAAAAAAAAAAAAAAAAAAAAAAAAAAAAAAAAAAAAAGTTCTAGTACACAGCACTACCTTTGCCAATGATGGCAAAGAGGTTGCAATCTCCCTTTACTTTTTAAATATCTTTTCTTTATACTTGGAGTTTGGACCCTGCAGAGCAGAATGTGTTTTTCAACCCCTCACAGTTGTTAATTGTGCTTGGCAAGTCAGTCTGTTCCCAAAACAGCTCAACAAAGGTTCTTGCAAAACCACTGAGGTCCTTGGAGCCAAAAAGCTAGGTTAAAAAAAAAATGAAATAAAAACAACAACAACAAAAAACCCCATTAAACATTCTTTTTAATCAGAGTATGCTCATGTTCATACACTGATGGCTTCTGATCCTCCTCAAAAGCACTAATGAAAATTGCCACAGAATTCCAGTAAGTGCTCATATCATTAACACTGTTTAAGTGACGGAGTCTAGAATCATCCAGAATTTCCAGAAAGGGCTCTCCAGTCTCACTTTACAGTGAACTGGATTTTTGTAAGTTATGATTATTTTTCTTTCCTTAAGTACATCTTGGGCATTTTTTCCCTCTCTCTTTCATTGTACCTAATGCTGTGAGTGGCAGCTCCGAGGCCAGACAATGGGCTTTTGAGTAAAATCCTGCTATCTCCAGAACATTTCCACTAACTATGTCTCAGGTAAACAGGACTTTTGTCAAAGCACCTATATCTTAGCCCTTTAAGGCAGAAACAAATCTTCTGTGTTCTTGCAAAATACTGTGCCCACAGGATGTAGCACCTTGGCTTATTTAAAACATCAGAAATGTATTGCACACTAAAGAACCTCTTCTGTGGGCTTCTGAAATATGCTAGAGGGTTGGTTTCTCTTTTCAGAAAATCCATCAGAGACAGGTAACCTTACAGATAATCCCTCAGGTAACTTGGGAGTCCCCCACACCGACTTCTGTGGAGCAAACATCTTCCACTGATCCCCTAAACTTTGGAATTATACTCACCTTTTTTATTATCCCCCAAGATCCTTTGATACTCAGGTTTCTGTCACGTGGTATTTTGATGTGTCAAAGAATCCTCGCATTTTCACTTTTCAAAACCAAAGTCTAAGATCAAATAAAGGCTACATACCCCTTAACCAAAAGACATTTTAAATTCTCGTCCACAGCAGTATTCTAAAAGTCTGGCTGAAGGGAAGGCATTCTACTCCCTATGCCTGAAAAATAAAAAATTAATGTGGCTGCTCTGGAAACAGAATGTTATTATTATTATTATTATTATTATTATTATTATTATTATTATTATTTGCTTGTTCATATCCATGGCCATGAAAGGAGTCAAACATCTATTTCTTCATTTTAGTTTGTCAATATTAACATTTTGAATGCACCATCAAGATTTTCTCCCTGAATGTGAGAACCAGGCTGCTGGTCTCCTAATCTTTATGTGTATCTTGCATTGTTCTTTAGCCTCCTTTTCCAGCCTCCTGAATCCCAGCTCTTGTAGGCATGTCCTACCACTGCCACAATGTGAGGTCCACTCTGGGGCTCAGAATTCCAAATACAGCTTTTTTTTGGGGGGGGGGGAGGGACACACAATTTGGTCTGTATCACTAGAAAAACTTCCCAAACAAAAAATGTTAACTCTAAGGATGTTAGTGTCAGAGTCATACCTATACACTCTATGATGAGATTTACTTTGAACTTTTGAACAGCATCTTTAAAAATGTCAGTGTATTTTAGGAAAGCTTTCTAATTTTCATTAAGGCTGTATAAAAGGGGCATATGCATGCTGTCCCAGGCCTTGGACATTTATTTGGGATTTGCCTCTAACAACCCTTTGGGTATTTTCTTGGTCTTGCTTGGCACCTGTTACCTTGTGGTTGGATCCTTACTTTTTATCTAAATCCCCCCCCCACCACTGGTCCCTAGAAAGACTCCCTTCTTAGCTTTTACATTTGCCCTGAATATAGTCCTAAGTTTCCTGCCTTGTAATCTCAAGCCATTGAGATGTGCTCATGTCAGTCAGTCTATGAACCTCAATTCTGACTCATCTTTAAGAGAGATTGGACCTTATTTTGTTTGTCATGGAGAGTAATATGCAGCGATTTTGTGCTTACTATAGGAGAAACCAATTTGAATTAGATTAGTGAAAGACTATAATTATAGACCATTCATAGAAAAAAACCATCTTATTAATTTGAGACTTGCATAACAAATGGCAGAATCAGTGCACAGTATCTTCCTTTTCTAGGCAGAGTGCTGTCAAGAACTCCAAATGTTGGGTTTGTCCTGTTTAGTAATAGTACTGGAGGGCTACTTGTACTGAAAGGTAATCACATAAATATTTTCAGCTACTTGAAAGTGAAATTGAGTTTCAGCAAATTATGAGATACGATGATAACCTTGAGGGAGTAAAGAAAAAATATAATAAATTTTGTCCTATAAACAGCATAATTTGTCAATTCCATGCCCATCTCATCTGTCACTTTGGCATTGCCAAGTAAATAGGAGCTTTTACCTGTTTCTTATGGAAAGGACGTACAGACATTGCTTCTGGCTATAGGAATCAGAAAATGTACCAATGGTTGAATATCCATTGAAGTTTTGTAGGAGTAGATGGTTATGAATGTGTGATATTTGAACTTTAAAATTACTTTGAAGAAACACACTTGTCTCAAGTGCCCAGAGAACGGAGATTTGTCATAAGAAAATTGGTAGAAATGGGATAATTTGAAGTTCAAGAAGTTCCACACAGATGAGGAATGAACCGTAATGTAGTTGTATTTAACATATAAGTTAAACCAGTATGGCCATGTCTTTAGATAAGCTTCGTAAATTTCCAGAGATATTAAACTCCAAGATCCTAAATGCCCAAGGCAAAGAAAGTAAAATAACTAATGTAGTTACAAGGTCTCAGAGGAAGCTAAGTAGATTATTAACATTCATAAGAAAATTTCCAAATTAATGACCTAGAGAGAATAATATTTGAGTTTAATGATTCTAACAAAAGACATGTCTTTCATAATGAGTAAATAATGTCCATTTGATTCTTACCTTGTGGTGGGGCTGGGCTCCATTGAAGACTTATAAAGTAGTTGACACCTTTTATAACCTTGGAAAAGCACCGTGTGAAGTAGCCTTATTCTCTTTGGGCTTCAAGTTCTGAAATTTTACAGAATCAAATTCCGGAAGGTGGTCATGTTGGAGTAACTGTATCATTTTGATCTTTGAGTTGTAAATCAGAATTTTTTAAGAGATGCAAAAGTTTAATCAACACAAGAACCAACTGGTTTTATTCTTCTTTCTACACCCACCAATCAAATAAAACAAATGCATTTTTAGGGTACTGTTGATAATGGCAATGGGGTGAATGAAGTGGAACAAAACTACAACTTACATTTAGTTTGATTTGCTGTGGTTTTTTTCTAAATTAAAATTCATCTTCCTCTCCTTTACAATTGGTACTGGTAATTGTCTTTGAACTCATTTATACAATAAAAGGTACATTTTAAGCAATTGAAGTCATAGAGACCCAGAAACTACAATTATCCATCAATCTAGGTATTAATGTAACTGGTTATTAAGTAGTCTAAACTTTGGTTCCATACAAGCATGAAAGCATATATATATATATATATATATATATATATATATATATATATATATATATATATATATATATCTCAAATGGAGATAGTGAGAGGAAAGTCTGGAGCTCCACCTTGTATCATGGCAAAGATGTATCAGCTCCACTGGGGCAAGTAGACATATGCAAGGCAGGTTGGAGCAGCCTAATTATCAGACAAGTGGAATCCAGCAACAAGAGACACTGGGGACAAAATATATATATATATATATATATTTTGGTACTGGGGATTGAAACCAGGGTATTCTACCTATCTCTCAGCTACACCCCCAGCCCATTTTTTAAAAATATATTTTGAAACAGGATCTTGCTAAGTTGCTGACGGTCTCGCTAAATTGCTGAGGTTAGCCTAGAACTAACAACCCTCCTGTCTCAGTCTCCCAAATACTGGGATTAAGGTGTGCACCATGCCCAGCTTCCACCTATTACTTTTAACCACATTCTGGTTTCTCTTCCTTTTTTCCATCTTGTCTACATCTTGGACATTTGTAAATATTAAAACTCATTCCAGCCCAACTCTATTCTCATCTGATTCCTGACACATGCCTGACTGTGGCTGAGTGAGTTTGTCGTGTGGAGGTGAGGTGGTCAGCTCCTTTGCTTCTCCCAGCTATTCTGGGGTGGGGCAGTGGGGAGAGAACCGGGAAGAGGTCAGAGGTCATTATCCTTGCTATCTTGCCATTGCAATCCTTCCATAATATGGACTGCAGCTTCTCCACCAACGATGATAGACAGGTGATCCTCTGTGTGTGTAAGCATAGAGGGGCTTTTCTCTCTTGGGGCCTATATATGGGTTCATCCAAGGTCCCTGCACAGGGCGGGGGGGAACTTCAAATTATCCAGTTGTCTCTATCAGAGATGTGATTCTGGCTTCCCTTCTACCCCACTTCCCAGTTCCTGCCTCCTACTGGTGTCCCCAGTGTCTCTTGTTGCTGGATTCCACTTGTCTGATAATTAGGCTGCTCCAACCTACCTTGCATATGTCTACCTGCCCCAGTGGAGCTGATACATCTTTGCCATGATACAAGGTGGGGCTCCAGACTTTCCTCTCACTATCTCCATTTGTTCTCGACACTCTCCCCAGTTCTCCTCTCTAGCTCAAACAGACACAGGAAAGCTTATGAGCAAGTCTGCTCCAAAAGCCCGCTTCATAATGAGATAGCCATCTCTCTTTCTCCGCATCTCTGTACTTCTCTTGGTGCCTTTCCTGGCAACTTAGAGGAGACAGGAATCTTCTTCTCTTCATCCTATGGGACAAGAGTAAAGGCTGAGGTTTTCATTTCTAGGTTCATTTGTCACAATGCTAACAGTCTTTTTGGGTTCCATCCTAGTCATTTAGTGACAGACTCAGGAAGTTAGGATGGTGGGTGGAGGGTGGATGGGGTCAGGGTGGCTGATCACAATGGGACTCAGTGTGTCCAGTCCCGGGGAGTAGAGACATCTCTGGATGTTTGCTTTTAGTTATCTACCTACCTATGAGTCGATCATTATAAATTGTTCTACTAGCTTGTACCACATGAAAGTGTAATTTTTTCCCTAAATAGAAATGATTAGATATTGGTAATTTCATATCATTAAGCCTAATACGGATTTAATCGTTCTCAACTGTTATTGTGTTTGAATTCAGAGTTGAAAATCCCTCTGGCACTTTTGAAGAGAAGAAGAATTGAGAGTTTACAGCCAAGGTTTCCTGCCTCCTGGACAAAGTCGATAAACTTCCCTACTTATTGAAAGTAAGTTTTACAAAGACGAAAGAGCAAACTTCCAACAACAGAAGTTTTAAAAACATATTAAGAACAAAACATATTAAGAGCAAAATTTATCAAGTTGGGTAATAATTTTGGTACATATTTAAAAATATTTAAATATTTTGCCTTTTTCTTTATTAAAAGAATAAAATAATTCTACTTATTACTGAATAATAATAATAAAAGTAGAGAAACTTGATAACTTGATTGTCATTTTTAAAACTTGGTTTTTTTTTGGTACTGGGGATGGAGCCTGGGGGCATTTTACCTCTGAGCTACAGCCCCAGCCCTATTTTTTATTCTTTATTTTTGAAACAGGGTCTCACTAAGTTGTGGAGGACCTCACTAAGCAGCTGAGGTTGGTCAAGAACCTGGATCCTCCAGTCTCAGCCTTCCAAATGCTGGGATTACAGCGTGCACCACCATGCCCGGATAGCATTGTTAAATGTTAGCTTTTTTTTGTTTATTTTTTATTTTTTATTAAATGGTGCATTGTGATCATACTTCTTTGTTAGGTACAAGTTGATAAAGGCATATATGCACACATTTCTCATTTAATCCCTTCCCCAATTCCCACCCTACTCCCTTGCCCTCCCTCCTTCTCAAGTTCAGTATAGTGATTGACTTTGATATATTTGGGAAAGTACATCATATGCATTGGGGTGCTCCCCTTCACTCCTCACAGACATAGAAAAATCAGTCCTTAAATTCATTTGGAACAACAAAAAGCTCAGAATAGCCAAAGTAGTTCTTAGCAACAAGAATCATGCAGGAAGTATCACAATACCTGACTTCAAACTCTACTACAAAGCCACAGTAATAAAAACTTGTTGATTATAGTATCATATCATAATGAAGTTCAGAGTGATAGGGATATACACTCACTTAGCACTAGGAGAACTTCCCTCCAGATCCTCCTCATTCCCTCCCCTTCCCTGTACACACGCACATTATATTGAGATTAGCATTGATAATTTTGTATATGTACACAGCATCAATGGAAGTATTTCCTTCATTAATTCTCCCCCCACTACCTTTCCCTAAACCCCGCCATCACTCCACTGGGGTTTCTCCTCCTTTATCTGGAGTCCCTCTTGTATCCTGATTAATTCCTATCCTCCACATATGAGAGAAAACATATGAATCTTCATTTTATGTTATTGGCTAGTCTCACTTAGCATAATGTTCTCCAGGTCCATCCATTTTACTGCAAATGACATAATTTTATTCTTTATTGCACAGTAGAATTCCTTTGTGTGTATATCCCATAATTCTGTAATCTATTCATCTGTTGATGGACACATAGGTTCCATGATTTAGCTATTGTGAATTGTGCTGCAATAAACATGTGTATACATGTTTTACTATAATATTCTGACTTCAATTTCTTTGTAATGATACCCAGGAGTGGTATAACTGGATTGTGTTGTGGTTCCATTCCCAGTTTTCTGAGGAATTTCTACACTGATCTCCATAATGACTGCACTAATTTGCAATCCCATCAACTATATATAAGAATTCCTATTTTCCTCCCGCATCCTTGTCAGCATTTATTGTTTGTATTCTTGATGATTGCCATTCTAATTTGGGTTATATGGAATCTCAGTGTAGTTTTGATTTGCATCTCCTTGATTGCTAATGATATCGAACCTTTTTTTTGTATATTTATCCGCCATTTGTATTTCTTCTTTTGTAAGGTGTCTATTTAGTTCAATTGCTCATTTTTTTTTAATTGGGTTATTGGTTTTTTTAGTGTTTCTTTTAAGTTCTTTGAATTCTAGATATTAGTCCTCTATCAGAGGAGTAGCTGGCAAAGATCTTCTCCCATTCTGTAGGCTCTCTCTTTAGATTCTTGATGGTTTCCTTTGCTGCACAGAAACTATTTAATTTAATGCCATCCCATTTATTAATTCTCATTTTAATTTTATGAGCTTTGGGAGTTGTATTGAGGAAGTTTTTACCAGTTCTTCGTCTAGTAATTTCAAAGTCTCTGGTCTAATTTCTAGGTCCTTAATCCATCTTGAAATGATTCTCGTGCAGGGTGAGAGATTAGAGCTTAATTCCATTTTTATACAAATGGATAACTAGTTTTCTCAACACCATTTGTTGAAAAGACTGTCTTTTCTCCAGTATATGTTTTTGGCTCCTTCATCAAAAATCAATGGGCTATGTGTGCAGATTTGTCTTGTTTGTGTGCAAGGAAATCTATCTCGGAATTATTTATTCACAAGGGCAAGAATTTAGAAACAAATCTAATACCTACCAATAAGTATTGCAAAATTAAATATGGAGAATATACTCATATCATTAAATGTATTTATATCAATGGTGGTTCTTCTATTCTTGTCTTCCTGAAAGAAAGATTTGTTTCAAGAGATAAGCATAAAGGATTTATTTAAGGAACTGAAAGCATGCCCCAGAGAACAAGAAGGAGGAGAGGTGGTCTGGGATCCAAGAGGGGAGGTGGCCTGGAGTCTTCCATGTTGTAGGTTATTATATTTGGTCTGGAACCTTATGCATTATGTATTTGGGGTAGTTATTGCTATCACTTAGTGAGTCCGCACTGATTTCATCAAGTTGGAAAACTTCTCATCAGTATCTAAGTCAAACCCTTGAGGGTGGGAGGTCAAAACAACAATGTAAAGGTATTACAGAGAATCCAGGGCCACCCAGAGGATGGTGCCTCAGTGGTCTGTGCATGATCCAAAGGTGGAAACCCCTCAGGCTGGTTATACCTGGTTCTTTTTCAACTTTATGAAGGTAGTGTTTGATCATCTTACTACTTGGGAAGCAGAGACAGGAGGATCACAGGTTTAAGGCCAGCCTCTGAAACTTAGTGAGGCTGTCTTCACCTTAATGAGATCCTGTTTCAAAATTAAAAATAAAATATGGCTGGGGGTGTATCTCAGAGGTAGAATGCTCCTGGATTCAATCCCTAGTACCCTTCCCTCCAAAATAGTAGTATCTGGCTGAGAAGTGGGGTTCTCTGTCACCTGAGGTTGGGTGATCTCTTGTTACTGGAAGTAGAGTGAGCCCTATTAACCCTCTTTTATCCCCTTGCTCATATATTTCTATACCTAATAGAGCAAATATGTTACATAGAGCAAATAGGTTAAAAAAATCATGTGGCAAAATTCTGCATATATGATCTTATTTTTTTCTGCAGTGCTGGAGATTGAACCCAGGGGTGCTCTATCTCTGAGCTACGTTCCCAGCTTTTTTATTTATTCAGTTTAAGTCAATTTATTTATTTGGTACTAGGGATTGAACCCAGGGGATTTCTGCCTCTGAGCTACACTCCTAGCCCTATTTTATTTTTTATTTTGAAACAAGATCTTGCTAAATTGCTGAGGATTTTTACTATATTGCTGAAGCTGGCCTCAAACCTATTTTTATTTTATTTTGAGGCAGGGTCTTGCTAAGATTCTGAGGCTGGCCTTGAGTTTCTGATCTTCTGGTCTCAGCCTCCAGAATAGCTGGGATTATAGCATGTATCACCATTCCTGTCTTCATTCTTATCTTTATTCACAGGCATATACATCCAAAGGATTTTAATAAGGTTATGTATGTAGGATGTATGAAGGATAATTTATGTTTTACTTTATGCTTTTAAAAATATTTCTACAGTTAAAATTTTTGTTCACAAAAATGAATATTATCAAAAACAAAATGAAGTAAATTGCAGTGAGTTAGCATTTAATAGTAGCTTCTGTTCAAGGAGATCTAATCATTTTTAATAAAAATTCCTTTTGAACTCTCCATTTGTGCTGCAAAAGGGACATCTGGTGTAGTATCTCCTGGCTGCATTTAATTTGTACATATTTTCCAAGAGTATGTGGAGTCTACTTTTGTAAGTGCATTTCTGCCACCGTTTCTTTTTGATCTTGAAAGAGTAGCTGGAGTGCATCTGTTTTATCTGGTAATTTAAACCATAACTCCAATCCTTTAGGATCTGGTGATATTGCCAGCCATATTTCTTAATTTCAGCCCACCTTGGTATGTCTGTCATTGTACAGAGAATAGCAGAGAAACAAAAAAACCATACAGTCATTCAATCAGATTCACCTAAGTGACTTAACCTGCAGGTGGTGGTGTCAGGAGATTCCAAACCTAGGGAGGAGTAGATACTAAAGTCTTCTGAGGGTTGAAGAATAGGAGAGAGAACCAATATTTTTAATATTTTCATTTGGTCCAATCTCTCTTCCCTAAGGAAAAGGGAGCAAGCATAGTCATCCCTCATTATTTGTGGGGGATTTCTTCCAGGACTCCCCTCAGATACCACAATCCAAGGATGCTCAAGTCCTTTATGCAAAATGCTGTAATATTTGCATCAACCTACATGATCCTCTCCTATGATTTAAATCATCTCTACAACAATTATAATGCCTAATACAATGTAAATGGTATGTAAATAATTGTTATACTGTGTTGTTTAGGGAATAATGACAAGGAAAACATATGTATATGTTCAGCACAGATACAGTTTTTTTGAATATTTTAGTCTAGAGCTGGTTGAATACACAGATGTAAAATTCACCAATATGGAGGGCTGACTGTAAGGGCTTTTTGTTTCCCTATGGGTCAAAATTCTGAGCTATTGCTCATCTCTGTAATGGAAGAAATGGGTAGTTGTCAAAGAAAATAGGAAACATAGAGGAAAGATGCAAGGGCTAAGACATTTTATGGGTTAAAAACCTTTCCCTCAAATTAAAAATATTCTATGTAGAATGGTCCAATTTGCCTCTACCAGTCAATAGAAAAATTCATTATGAGATTTTTCAAAATCTTCTGATAGAGAAGCTGCGGGAGTTTTTAACGGATGCTCCAACTGACATGCAGGGGCAGTTGAAAGAAG
>PVLC010050065.1:0-10232 GCA_004027655.1 Graphiurus murinus | reverse complement strand
ACATGCCACTGGTACATAGGAGTTACCTTTCCTACATACCAATGGAGCTGGACTGAACGATCCTTGAAGTTCCTTGAGCTAGAATTCTGTGGAGATATGGGCAGTGAAAATTTTGATGACATTCCAATAAATGGTTGTCCAACTTTTTTCAGTCTAGGAATGCAGGAAATAATTTTAGTCTGTATAAGTACTTTGCTGTGATAGCTTTTTCCCCCTCCACAAATCGTCTCTCTTAAGGTCTAAAAGTTTTAACTAAGACCTTATTTCATCAACTTTAGAATACACAGTTAACTGACAGGATATTGCATATGGGAAAAATTATTCTCTTATAAGTAATGAAAAGATTATTTTGTCCAGTATTGTAGCAGGCCAGCTGCTGCCTCAGTTTCCCTATCCTGCAGTCCGCACTGGAAGCTTAAACACAAAAGACAGACACACACAGACACAGACACAGACACAACCTCGCGAGGGGAACAACAGTGTTCAACTTTATTAAGCAGCTTCGGGGATATATAGTTGAAGCCAGACCTTGAGTACATGCACAATATTCATTATCTCACAGGCCCTAAAATCCAGGTGGGCCACATCAATCAAGCTTAGAAGAAACATTTGTTACTTACACCTTATCTTAGACCCCTAGACAGGGGAAGACAAACAACACAGGCCATAAACCTTCCAACATTGGGATTCCTGGGAAGTTACAAACTTATTACCCTCAGGGTCGTAACAGGAACTGGCTGTTTTAATTGCTCAGACAGCCTTGACAGTAAGCAGTCATCTTAACTTTTTGAGTCTTTTGAATTTAGCAAAAGTTTTCTTCGCTTCCCACACAGTATAATCAACTCAGTTTACTTAATGATTTTGTTATGCTGTAAAATTGTGTTATTTAGGGTTAAACTTGGTACAAAAAGCTATAAAAATTAGAACTACCAAAACTGGATTTATACCATAATTTTCTTTACCAAGAAAACCTCCATGAAATTAATTTTTATTGCGTGTTTTCTTCACAACTCTCAAATTGCAGACATACTTCCTGTCAACATCCTGGACTGTAGTTACTATTACAATCATGCCTGCATTTATCTGTGAACATACTATAAAATGGTAAGTACAGGATTCTTCAACTTAATGTGTATGGTCACATGAACTTAATATAATCACTACACTTGGAATTTCCAAGTCTTTGGTTCTTTTACCTAAGGAATGATACTGGTATTTATATAGAAATTTGAAATATTTAAATCAGAGGGACTGGTTAGTAAGGATGACCCCTAACAACTTTCCAAGTATGAAATAAAATTCTCCATATCCTTTATAAATTTTGATAGTCCCTGTTAAACAAAGGGTGACCAAGCATTGGTGGCTTGCTTTCAATTTGCAGTATAACTGACTACAGTAGCACTCTGCCCAGTTCCTCCATCATGGTGAATTGTGATGGAGAACTCCTGCATATAGGCTGTTATGACTAATAATTTCAGCTGGGTGTGGAGCACACATGTATAATCGCAGCTGCTTGGGAGGCTGAGCCAGGAATATGTTTTTAGGATAGAGGATTCAAAAGCTGAGTGAAGAGAATTGAAAAGGGGCATTGAGGTTACTTTCTCTAGAACTTTTCAGATTCTACCTTTTGTCATAGGCAAGCCAACTTGGAACCTTTCTTTTAGAACCTCTGTGACATATGTGGAAATGAGATTTTAAAAATTCATAAACAATTTTATAATGAAATTGTTTATGTTGGCGTCTGGGAAATTGAATGCAGCTGCCTACTCTTAGAGAAGAAAGTTACTGTTAAGACTAACTGTTCTCCAGTTCTCTCTTCTTAAACCCAGGTTTCTTCTCCAACTCATCTTGTTATTTTCTTATTTTTTTAAAATCAGCAGCCTCAATATATAAGGACTCACTTGTATCCTACTTAACTTGGCTAGGCAAGATACAGATAGCCTTTCCCACTGAATATTCGCCATTAGCTGGATTATCAGAGACTCTTGGATCTGAACTCATTTAGAAGACTTTTCTATTTTCCTGCAATCTCATTTATGTCAATTGATGCTAAGGTGGAATTGGGGTTTGCTTAGATTAACATAGCATTAAAAAAAAAAAAAAACAAACAAAACCTCAGTATGTAATGAGAGTGACTCTCTTGTAGGATGGCGCCAAGCATTATGAAAAGCCTGATGGATCACACCATTCCTGAGGTTTAAAGTTGCCGCACAACGGACACACAACTGAACTCCAGTTTCTTCCTTAGCACCTTCTGCGTTGTGCACCTGAGGCTTTCCTGGCGCCGGGAGCGTATGCTGCTTGAGGACTTTCTTCCTTCCATCATGACTGAGAAACTTCCTGTCGCTCCTGATACCTTCTTCACATTTCAAGATAGTTGTACCCTTATCCTGGTTTTACAGATGTGACATTTTCAAAAGATGTACTGATTTTTTCCAGAGTTTCTCTCCTGGAAACCTGATGCTTTTATAAGTCATTGTGACTAGGATGACTGATACAGGCTTAGCTTTGTGTGAGAGCCAGTTGCCTTTCTCTCAGGTAATGCACAGTGCTGTTCATACTACTTAGTCATATGGTGTATTTGCATTTTAACATGTTACCATAGTACATTTAGGATGATTGCCTTCCGTAGTTTTTATCTTTTAAGGTCTCTCTGTGTGCATGTGTATGACACCGGTTAAGTAACACTGGTTTCATTCTATATAAACATTACTCCGTGTATGTAGGTTGCAGGAGACTATGATGATTGTTTCTAAATTTTAACTACCTTCACTTAACACACTGCAACTGTTGCCTTAACATTATGAAGCATCTAGAGTAAAAGCCAGAATGTAATCACTGCTGCCTTTTTAAAGCCCAGGACGTGTTCTACACTAGCCTACAACAGCTAATGGTACTTACTGAGCTGTAGTGAGCTGCCTAGTTATGTTTGAGATTTTCTAGTCATTGCATAATGGAAACTTCTTTCTTCAAAAATTTGCCAGTATCACTTTTTGAAAAACAAAATGCTATATATTTAATGTTAAAATTCTTATTCTAATAGGAGGAACTCTGGGCTCCCTTTTTTATTTGCAGATTAAGTGGGATAATATTTAATTTTGGCTTTTGACTCTTAACAGTATGTAACCTAGCTGCTTCAGGATAATCTTCATATGTTTTGCTGGTAATTTGTTCCATTCCCCAACTCCTCCCTGAAAACAAAATGACATTGGCACTTTATCCTGATTTTGTTTCTTCTTTTTGTTTATGTCTATCCTATTTTCATTAAATATGTATAAATAAAGTTAAATTTTAGTCTGTTATTGCATCATTTGGGAACTTAGTCATCAAGCTTCCACGTGGCTTTGAAGATGGGCATGTTTCAGTTTTAGAAGACAGTCAAGGTTCTTCCTTAACACCTGACATTGTGGAGCCTGAGAACCATTCTCAGAGTAAGAGACAGACTGTGAGTGTCCAGGATGTGATCGCCAGGCCTGAGGGGCTGGTTCTGTGTACTTAAAACTGACTAAAAACCTTATTACCTTGGTCTGACTCAGGATTTTCTCCTTATGACAAGCCTCCAATATATAATAATGTTTTTTTTTTTTTTTTTGAGGTACTGAGGATTGAACTCAGAGGCATTCTACCTTCGAGCTATACCCCCAGCCCTATTTTTTTATTCTTTATTTTGAAACCGGGTCTCACTAAGTTGCGGAGTACCTCACTAGGTAGCTGAGGCTGGCCACGAACCCGGATCCTCCAGCCTCAGCCTCCCAAATGCTGGAATTACAAGCGTGCGCCACCACACCCAGCTTATAATAATGTTCTTGAAGAGTACAGAAAATTTTAAAATGCATACATTGTTCAGAGGTTGAGTATGGAGGGTAATCAGTGCTGCTGCTGTACAGGTTACCTGGTTTGAAATTCAGAGTATTTCCCACTTTCGTCATCTGCCTGTCTATTGGACTTGGGTCTGAAGATAGTTTCAAAAATAAGGAACTATATTCACATCACTAACTAGTTTTCTAGAAGCATCAATACTTGTGATTCTTAAAAGCTATCAGTCTTTGTAATAGATTATTTAAATAAGAAAATGAAAACTGCTCTCATTACAGGAAAACATTTTTTACGTAGAAAAGATGAGCTTTAAAAGCTTAATGAAAAACAAACCACTTCTATATACAGTAAGCTTACTGTTATAAGAACTGCTGACCCTTCCCCAGGTTCTTAGAAGCTGGGTTCAGCATTACAGAAAGCAACCACTCCATGAAAACACACATACCTAAAACCCAGGGCAGCAATTTTGGTAGATTGGGAAGACAAAGCAGAGTGATTCAGAAGTAGTAGAGGATGACTGCACATTTTCGTGGGCCATTCTGAACTGTCAAATACCGTCTGATGTTTTCGTCTCCCAGTTTTTTATCTCTCAGCGCTTCTCTGCCACCCCATCCAGTCTTGTAACCATTATCACAGTGGGATGATCATCTAACGACTTTCAATAAAGTCACCATGAGTTAGAAAGTTTAAAACCACACATTTTCCATGTAGTTAAAACTTCTAGTTACTAACCATTGCACATTTACCAGTTCATTTTAAGGTTTGATTGAAAATACATTAAACAGAATTCCATTTAATATTCAAGAGAGGAAAAGGCACTTAATACCACACTTTTCAGAACAGAAGCTGTCTGTCTTCCCCTGCCATGATGGCGCTGCCGCGCTGCTCATTCATCACTTGCCGTCACAGCACCTGGCAGGAAGCCATGTTTGGCTTAGGTGGGAGGCCGACTGGGAAGCAGCCAAAGACATGCTCAGTGTGAAGCTCACTCTCACTTGCTCTTCATTTACAGGAAAGTGAAGTGACTTCCCCTTTTGTCTTGGCTCTTTCTTTAATACAGTCCTTATATAACTACCTGGTACACAGAACTTGGGGAGAATAAGGAACCTTTGAGATGTAAATCTAAAGCTAAAACAGCTTGGAAAGATAAGAGAATGCAAATCTATGTCTTGGCAAAATGGTATAGTAAAGCAAGGAGACAGATGGGAGGGGAAAGGTGGCTAACTGGCTAAGTTTGCTGATTTTCTTCCTTTTCCATTGGAAGGGGGCAAATGTCAGAACTATTAAAGCTCTTAAACTGAGGGAAAAGGGCATAGATACATAATTTTTAAGGTAAAAATTTAAGAAGAGATAACCATATGCAACTGTGACAGAAGGAAGAGGACAAGGGTGAGAGTTATGCTCATCACAGGGAGTCAACAGGGGCAAAGGTGCCTACTAGAAGAATTAGAAACTAAGTCCTCCAGACGATCAGGAAGGAAGCATGCAGGTGTACACAAACACAGTACAGTGGGCCTCCCGAGAGAGCGCAGTGAAAAATGTGAGCAGGACAGCTTTATACTTTACATGTTATACAAGTAATTTTACCTACATATACTTAATCAGAGGATGTGTGTACAGGCACACACAAGTGAAATCCCCTCAGGAGGATGGGATATAGGAGGCAGCAATGTGACAGGGGCAGGAGGAAGCATTAGTGTTTTTATTGTAATTCATTATTTTTTTTCCTTTTAACTGTATATCCTCTTTAAAACCAGTTATTATGTGGTTTTAATACAGATCTTATTTCTCCATATGGAAGTCGATGTTAAGACCTCCTTTCTGAAGTCAAATATATATCAGTGTAAATCTAAATCCTTAGTCACCTAAGAAACACAGATCACCCACCAACCACAACACTCAAGGATCGAGGACCTGTTCACAGCATGGAGAAATTTTCTGTGGTACTGGAGATTGAACCCAGGAGCATTTTACCTTTGAGTTATAGTCACAGCCCTATTATATTATTTGATTTTGAAACAGGGTTTCACTAAGTTGCAGAGGGCCTTGCTAAGTTGCTGAGGCTGGCTTTGAACCTGTGATCCCCTAGTCTCAGCCTCCCAAATGTTGGGATTACAAGCGCCGCCACGCCCGGCCAGTCAGAGCAATCTTTTTTTTTTTTTTGCGGTACTGGGGATTGAACTCAGGGGCATTTTACCTCCGAGCTACACCCCCAGCCCTATTTTTTATTCTTTATTTTGAAACCGAGTCTCACGAAGTTTCGGAGTGCCTCACTAGGTAGCTGAGGCTGGCCGCGAACCCGTATCCTCTGGTCTCAGCCTCCCAAATGCTGGGATTACAAGCGTGCGCCACCACGCCCGGCTAGTCAGAGCAATCTTGATGAGCAACAGTATACGAAGAGTCATTCACTAGACAACGGTAAGGATGGTGCGGCATGTGGCACACAGCTTTGAAAAGGTAGTTCATCAAAGGGCTTTGCAAAGGAGGCTATTGCACATTTAAGCTAAGGTTTTTCATGTTCGTTGCTTTTTGTCATTGTTAAATTTGTTTTCAAAATTTAGACTGTGTGTTATTATTTATATGACTGTTATTTAATCTGTCATAACGAGAGTAGCAGTAAGGCTAATAGCCTCTGGCTTATATCAGCACTTTGGAAATGTTAACACGGTAATGACTGATTTCTACTATAAGCAATAAGTATAGTAATAAGGTGTCATATTAACCTTTATCCTCTGAATCCTGTTCATATTTAAAAATCCAATCACTGACAACTTTATGATACTAAGCCAGCTGTTCTAATCTTTCTCCCTTTAGCCATTCAGACCCTCTACCATTGGAGGAAAGCATTGAAGAGAAGCCTTGTTTCATCCTAAGGCCTCATTTAACACGATCATGATGGAAATGTAGCCAGATTTCCCCTGAGTCAGTCTTGGAAATCAATTTCTAATTCAGGGGCTAACAACAAAAACAAGAAAGTGGCACAAAGGCTGCTATGAGTGTGGCTCTTTCTTTTATTCCTGACTTTTGCACTTTCTTCTGCAAAGCTAAGTTTGTGCAGCTCACAGGTCACACCAGGGTTCCCAGGCAGTAGGAAAGCCCACAGTTTGGGCAAAGTCAAGGGCATCCCAGCTGGCATGAAGGACTTGGCTTATCCCATCCAGCAACCACTGTCTTGCTCAGTACCAAGGTTCATGAGAAGTTCCTGGGTATTGGGACTGAGCAAATGTGAGGAAGCAAGAAGGGATTGAATGGTGCAGGGCCAAAGCCCCTGTTCAGATCCCAGTTCATGGACTAATTCACAAGACCAAGATATGGGTCACTCTGAACCTCTGGCTTGATCAAGGCGCCTGGAGGTGTCTGTAGAAGGTCTGTGACAAATGCCTAGGGTGATGGGTGCACGGTCCCTAATACTGTATCCACTTTAAATTATTTGGTAATTTTGCTCTTAACTAGAGATGGAAAAATTTATGTATTAACTTTCCTATCCAAACTTCATCCTCTCCTCATTCAGAATATAAATCAAAATCCTGACAATGTCCTGTAGGCCCGACAAGGTCTGGCCCCATTGTCTTCCTGATCTCATCTCCCTCTCCCTCCATTTCCATTCTCCCTCTCTGCTACTCCTTAAATGCTAAGCATGCTTCTGCCTCAGTTTCTCCCATGGCATCCTGGGGCCTGGCCTATAGTAAGTAGATGCTCAGTAACTTGTTGGAGAAATTGGATTGAAAACGAAAGTAATCAGTGATGTCTTACCTTTTGATGGAAACAAGGAAGAACACGGACAGGAAAAGGCCATTGCATGAGTATTCGTTGTAGTGAAGACATTAAAAAATGGCTTTTGATATCATATGTATGATGTATATACCTCCAGCCCTATTTTTTATTCTTTATTTTGAAACAGGGTCTCACTAAGTTGCGGAGTGCCTCACTAAGTAGCCAAGGCTGGCCGAGAACCCAATCCTCTGGTCTCAGCCTCCCAAATACTGGGATTACAAGCGTGCGCCACCATGCCCGGCTTGATAGCCAGATTTTTCTATCACTTGCTAGTGATCCATGCCCCTTTATAAAACCCTCTAGTTCCTATAATAAAGTTAATTTGGAGCCAGGTATGGTGGCGCACGTCTGTAATCCCAATACTTGGGAGGCTGAGACAGGAGGATCACATGTTCAAGGCCGGCCTTGGCAATTTAGTTAGACCCTGTTTCAAAATAAAAAGTAAGATTGAGGGTGTAGCTCAGAGGTAGAACCCTCCTGAGTTCAAGCCCTACATATACATATACACAAGTTGATTTGGGATGTGAACTCTGTAAATTCTCTCTTGAGTCTTGGAAATCACTTACCTTCCGTATTTAGTTTCCCTGCAGTAAGTTAAAAACTTGTGAAGTAGCCAGGTGCAGTGGTATACGAATGTAATTCCAGTACCAGGGAGGCTGAGACAGGAGGATCACAGGTTCGAGGCCAGCCTCAGCAACTTAGCGAAACCCTGTTTCAAAATAAAAAATAAAATACGGTTGCTAGTATAGATCAAAGGTAGAATGCCCCTGGGTTCAAACCAGATATACACACATACACAGACACACAAACAGATACACACAGTAAGGGAGATGAAGTGATAATCTAATTACAGTATATTGTTTTAAAGGTACCTGTGTGAGAGTTATCAAGGCCCAAACACTCCACTCCCTCTCTCTGTGAGAGAAGTAGACCTTCTTTGGCATTTCTGTTCTTCCCTAGTTCCTGAATCCACAAATCTTTAGCAACAAGGTTGGATGGAAATTCACAATGTCCTGTTTTATGCTGCATAGATGCTCCCTCAGAAAAATGCTAGAGCAATCAGTATCAACCATCTCGAGCAAGGAGGCTCTATGACTTTGGTTACTGCCTTGGCCTAGGCTGGAGATCATTTCGGACTGTACTGGGAGTAACCCTCCAAGGTTGCGCTCCACCATGAATACATTTTATGGTATCACCTGACAGAAACAAGTAATGGACAGCTGCTTTATTTCTCTGAATCTCTACAACAGAAGGAAATTTCAGAGCTGAGAGACAAATCTCATGTACTTGCTTCTTATAAGAAATATTACCATGGGAATTCTACTTTTGTCATCCAATGGGAAGAAACTTGTTAGCGGTAGGAGGGATATCCAGTTTGCATAATTCTGGGCCTATCCCCAGGAAACCAGAGCCTTTTTATTAACTAGGTAAATAGAAAGCCAGCATCAATGCATTTTGATGATCCAAGCCCTGGGCTTGGAATCATCAGATCTGGAAGTTTTATTCAGAACTCTCACAATGATTAGGCATTTTCTTATAATAGAGGTAATAATAATAAATCATGCATCAATTGCTTCCTATGTGCCATTTTGCCAAATGCTTTATATGCAGTATTTTACTGTTCCTCTTGACAATGCTAAGACTTACGGGGGGGGGGGGGGGGGGGACTCAGGCCCAGAAAGTCTAAATACTTCCCAAGAGCACAATTGTAGTTCATGGTAGAAGCTGGGTTATATAGTATTTATTGTCCTAGGGATTGAACCAAGGGGCTCTCTACCTCTGAGCCACAATCCTAGCCCTATTTTATTTTTTATTTTGAAACAAGGTCTCAGTGAATTACCATGTGCTGGCCTGGAACCCATGATTCTCCTGTTGCAGTCTCCCAAGATCTGGAGTTACAGGTGTGTGCCACTGTGCCCAACTTAGAAACTAGATTTAATTCCAGGTTTATGCAGTTTTAAACGTTGCTTGTATGCACCAACCTTAGATTCAAAGCTAAATGAAAATTTAGGGACTATCTTGTAGCAGTCATCAGTGTGATGGCCTGGGAGCCTGAACTTCTCTTTGCCAGGATCACTTTTTCTCATATTAAAATATATTTACCAGGAACATGATGTGAAAAAAAGCCAGGATTTAGGGGTGTATGGATTAAATATGCAGGAGCATAAAATAAGGAAAATGATTATTAGGCCTAATTCTAAAAAAAAAAAAAAAAAAGGTTATGTATAGTAGATGGAAAAGAAGCAATCATTACTGAGGATACTCATGAAAAAGATTTGTTACTTTATCTAATTGATTGTCCTGGTTAAATAATTTAGTGGCCAAGAAATATCTGTAGATAGCTAGGAGTGGTGGTGCATGCCTATAATCCCAATACTTGGGAGGCTGAGACAGGAGGATCGCAGGTTCAAGTCCAGCCTCAGTAACTTAGTGAGACCCTGTTTTGTAAGGTCTGGGAGAGACCCTTCCTCAGTTAGGGGATCTCAGCACTCACCCCAATCAATCACGAGAGTCATCACTTGATGCAATAAAGCAAGAGGTTTATTGAGCCAGCGCTGGGGCCCCACTCATGTCTTTTAAAGAGACAGAGGAGAGGAGCCCCGAGCCTCAGTGAGTAGGGTTTTTAAAAGAGAAGCAGCAAG
>PVLC010050064.1:0-10255 GCA_004027655.1 Graphiurus murinus | reverse complement strand
TAGCTGAGGCTGGCCGCGAACCCGGATCCTCCGGTCTCAGCCTCCCGAATGCTGGGATTACAAGCATGCGCCACCACGCCCGGCGTTATAGTTCTTTATAACACCCCTGTAATCCCAGTACGTGGAAGGCTGAGACAGGAGGACTGCAGGTTCGAGGACAGCTGTAGCAACATAGTGAGATCCTGTTTCAAAAAAAAAAAGGGCTAGGAGTGTAGCTCAGAAGTAGAATGCCCCTGGGTTCAATCCCCAGCACCATACATACACACACACACACACACACACACACACACACACACACGTAGTACTCTAACAGCGCCTTAGACTAAAAGCAGGGGCTTTCCCCAGGATAGCCAAAGTAGTTCTTAGCAACAAGAACTATGCAGGAGGTATCACAATACCTGACTTCAAACTCTACTACAAAGCCACAGTAATAAAAACAGCATAGTATTGGCACAAAAACAGACACATAGACCAATGGAGCAGAATAGAAGACTCAGAAACAGACCCCTATGCTTACAGTCAATTGATTTTTGACAAAGGAGCCAAAAATATACACTGGAAAAAAGATAGCCTCTTTAACAAATGGTGTTGGCAAAACTGGTTAACCATATGCAGGAAAATGGAAATAAACCCCACTTTCTCACCCTGCACAAGAGTCAACTCAAGGTGGATCAAAGACCTGGAAGTCAGGCCAGAGACTTGAAGAGGGCATAGACCCAACACCTCAACACATAGGCACAGGTAAAAACTTTCTCAACAATACCCCAAAAGCACAAGCAACTCAAAGGAAGATCAATACATGGGATTGCATTAAACTGAAGAGCTTCTGTGCAGCAAAGGAAACTATCAAGAACCTCAACAGTGAGCCCATAGAGTGGGAGAAAAATTTTGCCAGCTACTCTTCTGATAGAGGTCTAATATCTAGGATATATAGAGAACTCAAGAAAATCAGTTAGAAAACAAACAACCCAATCAAAAATGGGCAAAGGATTTAAATAGACACTTCACAAAAGAAGAAATACAAATGGCCAATAAATGTAGAGGAAATGTTCCACATCATTAGCAATCAGATGCAAATCAAAACTACCTTGAGATTTCACCTAACTCCAATCAGAATGGCAATCATAAAAAACACGAACAACAACATATGCTGTCGAGGGTGTGGAGAAGTGGGAACCCTAATACATTGTTGGTGGGATTGCAAATTAGTGCAACCACTTTGGAAAACAGTATGGCGGATCCTCAGATGAATGGGAATGAACCTACCATATGATCCAGCAATACCACTTCTGGGTATCTACCCAAATGAATGGAAACCAAACTATCAGACCAATGCATGTGTATCTATGTTTATAGCTGCACAATGCACAATTGCCAAACTATGGAAACAGCCAAGATGTCCATCGATAGATGAATGGATTACAAAATTATGGGATATGTACACAATGGAATTTTACTCAGCCATAAAGAAGAACAAAATCATGTTATCTGCAGGGAAATGGATGCAACTGGAAAACATTATGTTAAGTGAGATTAGCCAGTCACAAAGAGTAAAAAAGCATATGTTCTCCCTAATATGCGGATGCTAGGGAGATTATGGGGCATAAGAGGGACTCCAGGTGAAAAAGAAGAAACCCTCGATAAGCAAAGGAGTTGACTTAACTGAAGGTGATGGGGGAGGGCAGGGGGGACATCCTAATGCACATGATGTACTTTCACAAATATATCAAGGTCAATCACTAAACTGAACTTGAGAAGGAAGGAGGGTGAGGGAATGGGGTGAGAATTGGGGAAGGGGTTAAATGAGAAATGTGTGCATATATGCCTTTATCAGCTTGTACCTAACAAAGATGTATGATTAAAATGTGCCAATTATTATATAAAAAGAAATAAATAAATAAAATTTAAAAAAAATAAAAGCAGGGGCTTTTGCTAAAAGCAGTGACTCTTCATTTAGGCCTGCAGAGGCCCAGTGGGAGACTGAAGGCAGGATGAAGCTTGGATCTCTGCCTTCGTCCTGTGTCTGTCTCCTTTATTACTTTAACCTCTGGACCTGCTCAGTCTGCATATAGGCATATTAATCATTTGAGGAGTGCCCATCTAAAAACTGGTACTACAAGGCTTATTAGCCCTAAATTTGCCTAACCTATCTCGTCCCCCTCGAGACTGAGGCAAGACGTGCAGCCTCCTGTTTCAGACCCCTGAAGTGGAGCCCAGAAGTCTTCAGTTGTTGTCCAACTCCTTCCAGGAACAGCAAGAGGCAGGCAAACCACCCTACTATAAGACACCCCTAAGCAGGAGCAATCCACTCATGGGAAACAAAGTCTTCCTTCCAGGATCACAGGTCTGATAGTTAAACATCCTGAGCTATAAGTGGAAATTGCCCTGGAAGTGGCAAGGACTTCTCCAGTGCCACCTCGCAGACCCAGAGCTGAGAATCATCAACCAGACCACAGTTGGCCAAGACTGCTTAACGAAGCTGCCTCTCAGCCCCTGACCCTATTCCTCCTCTATTTCAACCTAAGGTTCATGGCAGTGCCCCAAAGATGAGGCTGAGATGCCGGTTCTCACTCTGTCTCCCCAACATGGCCGTGTTGATTAAAGTTCCTTCCCTGCTTTTCACCAGGACCTTTTGCATTTAGTTTTGGGGACTAGTGGCCATACCTGGTTTGTTGGGATCCCCAGAGTTAGCCTTGTGGCCGAGCTAGGACTCTGGTCTTAGTATCTGCTAATGAATAACATCATGAATAACCATAGGCTTTAAACACTACCTGTCCATAAGCTTTGAACAATTTTCCATCCAACATTTTCCTTCCCCACATGTATTTTGCATCAGTTAAAACAGATCTTAGGAGATTCTACTTCAGGAAATTAATATCTTCTCTACTGAAAATATCCTTGCATGTTATCTGCAGATTCAACATGGATCATTTATAGGAGCTCTTCCTTTAGTTACCTCAAGTTCAGCTTGGGAATAACAAACAGAGCAGTATCAGAAACATCTGCAAACTTATCAGAAAGCAAAGAAAATCACCTAAAATCATCTGCCTCATTTTTTTTATTGGTGCATTGTAATCATACATCTTTGTTAGGTACAAGCTGGTAAAGGCATTTATGCACACATTTCTCATTTAACCCTTCCCCAATTCCCACCCTACTCCCTTGTCCTCCCTCCTTCAGTTTAGTGATTGACTTTGATATGTTTGTGAAAGTATATCATGTGCATTAGGGTGTTTCTCCACGCCCCCCATCACCTTCCGTAAGTCACCTTCTTTGCTCATCTAAGGTTTCTCTTTCTTCATCTAGAGTCCCTCTTATGTCCCACTTTCTCCCTAGCTTCCAAATATTAGGGAGAGCATACGACTTTTTACTTTTTGTGACTTACTAATCTCACTTAGCATAATGTTTTCCAGTTCCATCCATTCCCTGCAAATGACATGATTTTCTTCTTTATGGCTGAGTAAGATTCCACTGTGTACATATCCCATAGTTTTGTAATCCATTCATCTGTTGATGGACATCTTGGCTGGTTCCATCATTTGGTAATTGTGAATTGTGCAGCTATAAACATAGATACACATGCATCGGTCTGATAGTTTGGTTTCCATTCTTTTTGGGTAGATACCCAGAAGTGGACATGCTGGATCATATGGTGCCTCATGTATTCATTATTAATTGTTTTCTGGTTCTTGCTGCCGGTGACTTGGAAGCATTATAACAAGTACTTAGTCTGGTGATGTCACCACATATTCTTTTAGCACAGAGTTAGTGTCATTGCATATTAAACATTATGCTCTGCCATCTAATATGTAACAAACAAACAAAAAAAAGCTCACACTTCTGTGCCTTAAAAGTATGACACTTAGCCAGATGTGGTGGTACATGCCTATAATCCCAATACTTGGGATGCTAAGACAAGAGGATCACAAATTCAAGGCCAGCCTCAGCAACTTAGTGAGACCCTGTTCCAAAATAAAAAATAAAATAGGACTGGGGGTGTAACCCAGAGGTAGAATACCCTTGGATTCAATCCCCCATATAAAATATAATTGTGTGACACTTGAAGTTCACTTTTCTTTTTTTTTGTTTTGTTTTGTTTTGTTTTGTTTTGATGTGATAGGCATGCACTAATAATAAAATAAAACATGATACAGCAATAAAGGCAGCACTCCCCACAGCTATATTTGCAGTACAACCTGCAGCAGTGTGAAGCCATTGTAGAAAGAAAACAACTACAGGCCACCCACTACCTAACTAGTGAGCATGGCTATGTTCCAATAAAACTTTATTTATGGACACTAAAATTTGAATTTCCTATCATTTTTATGTGTCACAAAATAGTAGACTCCTTTTTATTTTCTTTCTATGATCTGGAAATGGAAAACTATTCTAGGCTTGTGGACCTTACAAGAGCATTCAGTGAGCCAGGATGGTGGCGCACGCTTGTAATCCCAGCATTTGGGAGGCTGAGACAGGAGGATCCAGGTTCATGGCCAGCCTCAGCTACCTAGTGAGGCACTCCGCAACTTAGTGAGACCCTGTTTCAAAATAAAGAATAAAAAATAGGGCTAGGGGTGTAGCTCGGAGGTAGAATGCCACTGAGTTCAATCCCCAGTACTGCCAAAAAAAAGCATTCAGTGAGTTTGATGCGGCCCACAGACCACGACTCCTGAATTAGATGGTTGTATTTTCCTGAATCGTGTAGTTGTAATTGAGACTGCTGAGAGTCAGGGAAATAGAGCAGATGACTTCTAACTTCCCCACTAATCTGTGGCACATGTCACGGGCTGTGGGCCACTACGAGGCAATCAAGACCAGCAGCTGGGTGAGCAGGGAAGGAGGGCAAGGGTAGAAGAAAGATAGGAAACAACCAGGCATGGTGGTGCACACCTGTGATCCTAGTAGTTGGGAGGCTGAGACAGGAGGAATGCAGGTTCAAGGCCAGCCTCAGCAATTTAGTGAAATCCCCAGCAACTTATCAACACCTATTTCAAAATTTAAAAGGGCTGGGGTTATAGCTCAGAGGTAGAATATCTCTGGGTTCAATCTCCAGTACTGGAAGGAAGGAAGGAAGGAAGGAAGGAAGGAAGGAAGGAAGGAAGGAAGGAAGGGAGGGAGGGAGGGAAGGGAAGGGATCTACAAGAAGGAAAGGAGGGATGGAGGGATCGTTCTACACTCTATAGGAGTTTATAGTCAAGTTGGGAAGATTAGATTTCCACACAGGAACACTAAGAGTTTTAACATTTTAAGTAAGGCAGTTTTAAGATATGCTTTTAATATTCTTTCAAGTGTCTTGAATATAGTTGATGGCCAATAAATATTTGGTGAAGGAACCAGTGAGCAAATGATAAATAGTATTGCTCTCTCTAAACCTAATAGGAACTTGGTATGGTAGCCACCATTAAGCTCATATTTTCTGGGGTTCAGTTGTCTGAATTAAAATCTTGCCACTGATACTTATTACCTTTATGAACTTATACAAATTATTTCATAACTTTCAGCCTCAATTTCCTCATTTATACAATAAGAGAGAGAGTAATATCTATCTTGTGAGCATGTTATAGGCATCGGATGAGATAATAGAAATAAAGCAATAAAAGCAGAGAGAAGACTAAAGAGCTCCATAAATGTTAACTGAAAGTAGTATCATGAGAAAAAGGAAGCTCAATGGGTGTCTTGAGAATCAAAGAAGGCTTCCTGGAGGAGGCGGGTCTTAAAAGAACACGGGTACAGAAGAGTAGAAAGGAGAATGAAGACAGAGGAGCTGTGCACAAGCCTGAAAGACTTGTCTGGGATTATTTGAGAGCCTTTAGGTCTCCTGGAAAATCAGCTTTAAGAAGAATGCTGAATGGCTGGGTTTGTTCATGCCAACCTTGCAGATAACCAAGAGCATAGTTGGGGAGGCCATAGCATCCCTCTGAGTGTTTTGCCTGAACTGATGGCCCAGTCAGTGCTACGAGCACATCCACAGAGGGGCAGCAAGTCCAGGATGCACCCAGAGGCCTTGCCAGGTGTGTGCGTGTGTGTGTGTGTGTGTGTGTGTGTGTGTGTGTGTGTGTGTGTGTGCGTGTGTGTGCGTGTGTGTGTGGTCATTATCATCACCAGCCACGGCGGCAGCTGATGTTCACCGAGCATCTAAGAGCAGGCACTGTGCCAGGATGTGCTTTCAGTCCCACTACACACACAACTCCACACGTGCTTTCTATTAATGAAAGGGCAGGTCTCGGGGAACAGGGATGTAGGGTTCTGATTTCAGTTCTGCCTGGCCCTGTGTCATTATGTGTGCACGGGCCTTCTTCTCCACGTCACAAACAAATCAAACTTGATGCTGTCACTGCCACGCTGTGACCGCAAAGCTTCAAATGTCTTAAAGATAAAAGCAGATGAGTGGGTATATGCAGCAGGTTCTACCACCAGCTCTCCTCACCTCATCTCAGCCCCTGGCAGGTGCCAGGGAACCAGTTTGCAAACCACTGGCTTAAAGTGGGCAATGCTGGTCCGTTCCAGCTTGAGGATTCTCTGTGGAGGTAAATGTTGCTCTAACCAAAAAAGTGCTTGAAAAATAAGATGTCCCCCGGAGGGGAGAGAGAGAGAGAACCTCTACTCCCCCTTAGTTGTGTGTGTCGGGGGGGTTCCTGGGGAGTAAACCCAGGGGCATTCTACCTCCGAGTTACACCCCCAGCCCTTTTTACTTTTTGTTTTGAAACAGGGTCTTGCTAGGTTGCTGAGAGTCTCGTTGCATTGCTGAGGCTGGCCTTGAACCTGCAATCCTTCTGTCTCAGCCCCTCAACTACTGGGATTGCAAACATGCGCCACCATGCCTGGTTTCATTATAGAAATTTTACTAAGAGATACATGGGGCATGAGGTAGAAGCTAGAGGAAGATAAAGTTTACTTCAAAGAATTTGTTTATTCAGGTTCTTTGCAGCCTGATCAAGACTATTTCCAGGCCTTTGTATGTGAAATACATCTGTCTCTAAAGAATCTGTAAGGCTTGCTACACGTAGGGAAACACAGGTCAAATGGCTCTTTCTGAAGCTCCTCAAGTGATTTCAGCTTGAAGTAAGCAATACACCAATTGGACATTTTGAGACAACTGTTTAACTCCCTCACCCCCAAGTTCAGTCCTAAGAGAAATCAAAGGACAACTCCAAGAGTAGTTCATGGGGGAAGTCAGTACAGACATTGAAGGGCACGTTAATTTAAGGAGATTGAGAGGAGACTGGAACACATCTTAGAAAGGACTACCACCTGAGTGGAGGTATGGAGATGGGCCCAGGGCACAGCAAAGATATTCATTTTAACTAGAGCTGGGAGGGGATTTTTTTGTTGCTGTTGTTTTGCTTTGTTTCTGTTTTTAGTACTGGGGATTAAACTCAGGGGTGCTCTACCTCTGAACTACATCCCCAGCCCCATTTTATGTTTTATTTTGAAACAGGGTCTCACTAGGTTGCTGAGGGTCTCACTAACTTGCTGAGGCTGGCCTCAAATCAACAACCCTCCTGTCTCAGCCTCTCAAGTACTGGAATTACAGGCATGTGCCACCACACTCAGCTGAGCTGGGAGTTGTGAAGGGGAGATAGAGCCAGATGACAAAGATCCAGACAGATAAAGGTGTCTTGCTGCCACATCCCTGGATCAGTGAGGTCTGTGACATAGAGAACAAGAAGAGCTATAAAGGAGTCTGCACATGCCCCACTGTGGTTGGGACTGGCCATCAGCAGACTTCCTGACACCTGTCACATGCCCTACAAAGTTCATCAGGCACCACATACATGAGCTCTGTTGTCACAAGTCCCCATCGGGGAGGGAGGACAGGACCAGAGATCAGGACTTAACACCCAAAGCAATTGTTTCAGAGTTCCCAAATGGTAGCCAGCGCCAGTCGGAGGAGAAGCAGAACTGTGGCTCCCGGGAAATCTGAGGCTTAGCAATGCATTACGTTGGGTAGATCCCCTAGTTTAGGAGCAGCTAAACGTCTTTAAACCATCATCATCCCCTTCCTTCTAAAATGTCCCTAATCCCCGGAACACCCTGCATTCCTGTGAGTATGTGGGTAGCACCCGCTATTATCCTCATTAAACTGGGAAGCAAAGGTCGAGGAAGGTTCAGCCATAATGCCTAACCCAACAAGAAAGGCAAGATGAGGAATGGCTTGAACTTTGGGGAGATGCTCAGCAAAGGGAGGAGTGGACAGAAGACAGAGGACAAAGGACTGAAAATGAAGACAAATCCAAACTCAGGCTTCCATCTCTGCCAGGAAGCCTCCCCAAGGCCCTTCTAAATAGCATGGCGCCCTGCTCTGAGCCACCACAGATCTGAACGTGTCCCCACGTCCCTGTGTCCCCGTGTCCTCGGCACGGTATCCTTGCCTGTCCTGTTCATAGTGTGTACCCAGTGCCTCGTGTTTACAGAGTTGAGTAAACAAGAGCCTGGGACAGAGAAGACAGTGAGGCTCGGAAGCACACAGTGAAATGGAAATACCAAGCCAGGTGCGAGCACACACACCTGTAATCCCAATACTTAGGAGGCTGAGACAAGAGGATCACAGGTTAGAGGCCAGCTTCAGCAACATAGCAAGACCCTCAGCAACCTAGCAAGATCCTGTTTCAAAATGTAAATAGAGGGCTGAGTATGTAGTTTGGAGGTAGAATGCCCCTAAGTTCAATTCCCAGTATCAAAAAATAAATTTAAAAAAAATTTTTTAAAAAAGGAAATATCAAGCTGCCAAGAACCCATAAGACCTCTGATTTGGGGTCAGACAGAAAATTTCACCTCCTTTGAGGCCATAGTCAAACGTCACCTTCCCAGAGCAGCCTTCTCTGGCCACCCAATTACAAATCACAGCCTGCCCCATCCCCTCATTCCACTACCCCAACCCAGTATAGCTGCAAATTCAAGACTTGCCCCAGTTTGCCAAACCAAATAATCAGGACAAGTCTTTGGGATGAAGGAAACAGAGATTTTATTTATTTGCTAGCAAATGAGAAGTCAGTGAACATGGCATTCATTAAACCAGCTGAAATTTCCCAAAGCCCAAAGAAAAGGATCTTCCTGTTAAAGCTGGAGCTTCAGGGTCACGTGTGTGTGCTTATTGTAAAGAAAACATAGTTCACATCCTTAAGATGATTTTCCTGGACTTGCTAGTTTCAGCTTTTCATTTCTGTGATCAGAAAACCGATAAGAACATGTTACTTGTTAACAGGGGGAGGAGACGGGGTAAAAAATGTCAGATTTTTTTTTAGTTTTAGTTTTTTATTTTGATACTGGGGATGGAGCCCAGAGGCATTCTACCTCTGAGCTACACCCCCAGTCCTATTTTATTTTGAATGTGGAAACGGGGTCTCACTAAGTTGCTGAGGACCTTGCTAAATTACTGAGGTTGGCCTCAAATCTGTGATCCTCCTGTCTCAGTCTCCCAAGGACTGAGATTACAGGTGGGCACCACCACGTCTGGCAAATGTCAGTTTTAAAACTGCAATTGAACAGCAAGTCATAATTAATCCAGGAAAGGAGCCTCTGTCACACCAGCACTTCCTGTCCTGTTAATTTCTCACCACAGCACATGTCAGTGACATATTGGGCATGTCACTTACATGCCTCCCTACCCTAAAACGTAAAAGCCACAATAAGGGCAGGACTTAATACTGGTAACCACCATTTCAAAACAGCACCTGATGCACCTGATGCATAGTAGGTAATTAACAAACATTTGTTGAACAAACAAACCATGAAATGAATGAGCCTCTCCAAGCCAAAATCTGTGACAGTTCCCCAACACTTTTCAGATATAAATACACCCTCCTAAATGTCTCCCCTCTCTGTGTCCCATTCCTAAAGATCTAAGACTTTTTTTTTTTTTTTTTTTCTTTTTGGTACTAGGGATTGAAACCAGGGGTATTCTACCTCCGAGCCACAGCCTCAGCCCTTTCTTTTTTTTTTTTTTTTAAACAGGTTGTGCTAAGTTGCTGAGGGTCTCACTAAGTTGCTAAGGTTGTCCTTGAACCTGTGATCCTCCTGTCTCAGCCTCCCAAGTACTGGGATTACAGGCATCTAGCAAACGTAGACTTTTTATTCTTCATTTTGTTTCTTTCCAACACTCTGACCCTCCTGTTTGCTCCCACCAACCCTATTCCTTGCCCTCTTTCTTTTTCCTCTCATTACGTTGGTACATAAAAATATCTGAAATGTCAAATTGGAAACGAGCCCTTTGTGCACTCGTCCAAGAGCCTGCCTCTAAGAGAGGCCGGGGGGA